>UZAN01045339.1:19657-32878 GCA_900618425.1 Echinostoma caproni
TTTCATCGTACACTTTTTGAATAAAGAGTAAGCTTTTGACCTATGACAGAAGATAGTGGGCGCTTACGGCAGTTTGTGGAAGAAAATATTAACATGGTCAGTTGCGACTTTGACCAATAAAACATATCCTCTGGTAGGTGTTGAACAGAGAGGCCTATCATAGCGAAAGAAAGTAAAGGTTGGGTTGATCCATAACTAAATTCGTGAACATTAAAAATTAAACTGTCCTCAACAAAGGAGACAATAAAAGGAATAAATGCATCACTCGCGAAACCGTGTATGTTGCCAAGCCAATCGTCAATGAAATTGGTTCAGTCGCGTCTCCTGTATGCTTATCATACACGTGTAATGTGCACGAGGAGATCAATGAGGTCAACCGTTTCTCAGAACAAAGAACGATTGTTTAAACTAACCAATGGATGGGCAATCGTCCTCACAGGAGGTATATGTGTAAGAGCGGTCTCCCAGCCCGAAAAATTGTCTCCTGCTCCAGTCAGAAAATTTAGTTTGGATGGACTATCGAGAGTTGGATAACGTGAAACAAGAATGGTTAACATTTATTCATTGTAATAATTTCCTGATTTTCGAACGGAAACGAAAGTCTAACGAAAACGAAAATCTAACTTCAAATGCGATAGTGAACACCAATCTAGCGCAACCAATCGAAGGTCACGCAGGAAGAACAGAAATTGGCCAGCGTTTACCGATTTTCACAATCTGACATTTTGTTGGGGTTGGAATTCTACCAAAAGTAGTCCATCTTTGACTTGACCTAAGAGTGTGAATACCCTGGTTGGAATAGTTCCCATTAAATAATTTGGCCGAGAAAATTTAGGATCGATCTATGTCGTGGTTAGGGATATCAGATGATATTACCATTTATCGGACTTAGTGGGGCTCATACACCCATTCAGTTACCTTGCAAATTTTGTTCAATTATGTGCCGCACTTTTACGCAGGCACTGCTGACAGCTTCTAATTCTTCAAGTGAAGCAAACCAATCGCATGCTACCAGGAACCCACCAAAGTGATTGGTTCTTCTGCCGTTACATTTCATCGATTGGGCCGGGTCTTCTCGCGCGCCCTTCCGTTGGCTACGCTACGTTTTGTGTGGTCGTCGTCTCACTGGATTTTATGGTTATCTCGATGTCAAACATGTTCCGCACCCACACCTACTCTCGTCAGGATGTACTTAGATTGAAATCTGTTAATTTTTTGCCTCATACAACCAATATGCTCGGAGATCTGGCAATCATGCTTGGATCAAGAAGCGCAAGCGTGCTGGATGGCAGTGTGCGCTTAATAGCACCCCTTCTGCCAAGATGACCGTGCCGTCATTGGTCAGAACCAACGTTCGCTCTCTCTTTGCAAAGATCTCGGATTTAAGTTCCTCAATGAACACGCGCATTCATTCCAACACATGTGTCGCATGCATACAAGAAACCTGGTTAACTCAAACGTTGAGGATGCTCTCGTGCAGATAGGTGGCTTCGACTATCACTGGCAGGGTAGACAACAAAGCACGAAGAAAACTGGATGCGGTTTGACAACGTACATCAACACTTCTTGGNTGGTGTGGCCAGTCTGAAGTGGTTTTCAGCTATTCTGAAAAATCCATTGACGGTTTATCCGTTCGTTGTCATCCCAGATTTTTTTCGGTGTAAAAGTACAATAATTACTTAGGTGTATATACCTCTTTCGTGCTCCCAATCAGATGTCTTCTTTCTTTGATCACTGCATCTCGTTTTTGATTCCAATATTAGATGAAAATCTTCATTTGGCTGTTGGTGACTTTAACCATGCAAACACTTTCCCTCTGTTTTCTTTTGGTTTGTCTGATTTGTCTCGTTCTCCTACCAGAGGCAGCTCTATACTTAATCGGGTAATCATAAATCATCCCACTCTGTTTTCTCTCAAACTAATGGCCTCAATCGCTACCAGTGATCATTGTCTTCTCCTCTTAAAACCAAAGATATATTCCCGCTCTGTATATCCAACATTCATACGATCAAACAAGATAAGGTTCCATCTCATTAACTTTTCATCAACCCGCATTTCTCTTCTCTGTCGTTCCATAACGGTTGCCCAATCTTGGTTTGCTTCTTGTTCTTCACTTCTTAACTGTGTCAGTCTTTTCACCGAAACGAGGAAATCAATTTTCCATTTTTGCTGTGCCATGGAAACGCTGTTTTTTTGCAACGGCCAAATTGCATCTCATCGATTGAACTCACTACAAAGGCAAAAGGAACGATCCTATAAATNCTGCTGTAAAGTACTATTCTAACTTAATTAAGGCTGAGATAACACGTTTAGACAAGACGTTCGCTTCCCAAATCCTGCAAACGAAAAACACAAGGCTTTTGTGTCAAAGAATTCGTCTTCTCTGCGGACAAAAAGAAAAACGTGCACAGTGATGTTGATGTAAATAGTCTCAACCCTGCATTGCTTTATCCGTCTAATGATAACCAGATACTCTCTTTCCCATGTGAGGTTTCTGATTTTGATCTGTTCCCTTTTTCTAATGATGAAATTTCTAAGCTTCTACATTCCTTCACACCATCGTCATCTGTGGGCCATGATGGTCTTCGTCAAGCGTTTCTCAAGTTTCGTGTAGCCCCCCTAACTAGTATGATGACATCCCGCACCAACGAGTCTCTTTCAGCACAGATGATCCCCGATTCCTGGCGATCAGTGATCATAATACCTGTTCCAAAGTCCTCATCCTCAACCGTTCTTGCAAAACGTTTTCGTCTCATCGCATTGACGTCTGTAGTTCTATAGTTGACTGAGAAACCCATCCTGAGTCGCTTACAGTCACTTGTCACCATTCCCGATGATACTCTTCAGTTCTCGTATAAACCTAACAGATCCTCTTTGGATGCTCTGTCTACTCTGATCCATTTTACAAGCAAGTCATTACACAGCTCTGCCCAATCTGTTCGTTGTTTTTTTTCAATTATTCCTCTATTTTGATTCTGTATACCGGTCATTTCTCCTTTTTAAGCTTGAATCTTTTGACACTCCGAGACAGATGCTTTCGTGGCTTTCTGATTATGTCACTGAAAGAACCTAGTGCACAAAACTGGACATAAATACCTCAAGTCCTTTAGTCAATAATTCTGGTGTGCTTCATGGTGCTGTCTTCTCTTCGTATCTTTTCTCTGCTTTCATTAGTGATCTTTCAGTTGCACGCTCATATTCAAAGGTATGCTGATGATGTCGCTTTATGTCAGACCATTTCTTCTTCTTCGGAATTTTCCTCCTCTACTGAAAATCTGTCCCGAATCGAACAGTTTCAAACCAGTCTGGCCTTAATCTTAACACATCCAAGTGCTTGCAGTGTATTTTTAGTTCTTCCTGTTCTGCATTCCCGTCAGATTCTGTAACCTTTAATAATAACCTTTTGTCTAGAGTGACCTCAGCCAAACATCTGGGTGTTACTATCGATAATAAACTTCGGTAGTCGATACAAATTCAGAACTGTATGGGAGAACTTCGGCGCCTCTTCTTTCCGCTCCGAAAGCTCAGAAAACTTCGCACTCCCTAACAAACCTTATTCTCTTCTTTTGTTAAACAATGCGGTCTCCCTAGTTTACTTTACTGCTTCCCTGTAGTGGTGGTGGTGGTGGTGGTGGTGGTGTGATAATTTGGTTACGCTACCACCGCCAGCACCGTTCGAACTGCAGATCAAGTCAATTCAAGCTTACCTTGACTTGACTCAACTTGACTTGACACTTCGCTTTTCCGTCTTCCGGACTTTTTCCCTTATGGTCATCAGGATTGTTTTTATTTATCCTTTGAAATCGGGTCTTTTTCTCTGTTTGATTCAAGTGACAGACAAAAAACGATTAAGTATAATATTCATTTTTGACTTTGATACCTCTTGGTAATTCACAAAGCATTAGGTAATCCAAATCTACCCGAGGCATTGAGAAGACGCACAAACGCCACTGTTTACGACACCCGGCCATATCACTCAATGTCTCTAACCCTCGGTTACGATCATCCCAACGTCCCCAGCCAGGGAGCCTAACGGGACCTATGTGACCCAGACTCCTGGTTAAGGTTTTCATACTCTCATGCCAGGTCCTAGCTTGAAAACCCTTGGCTTTCCATTTCGCCTGTTCGCCAAGCTTGGCATCATCAGTGCGCAAGCACTGATGATTCGATCAATTAACTCGTCGGTCGGCTCAGATGTGACACAATAAGATGGATAGAAAGGAACAAGAATCAATGGTGAAGTAAGAAAATGTACTAATGGAAAGAGAATAAACTGGGTACGAGGAGGACAATAGTAGTAGGAGGTCAACACGGATTCAACATGAACTTGGTTGCTAACCTTCCCTCTTCCTGAGTGAACAACTAAATAGTATTCGATTGTTACGTTTGCTGTCCCTCAGTTAAAAGGCTGATTCCTTGAAACCGGTCATTTGAAATTCTGAATTAGCACTTCTTGGGTACTGGCTGAATAAATACCCCCACGCGTTTAAAATCGCTTCTGTATGGATACATCTTTTCATCTACCAAAATCTTCAGTTATTTAATTTGATTGGATAGTACAATTATTATACTAATTATATCCTCTTTGTTGTATTTTTTATTTCTTTTCATTTTATTTCCATTTTATTGATTATACAAAGATACAATTTTCAATGAGCGGGAAGCGGCTAATTAAAGGTTTACCATTAAACACGCTGGGGAAAGTCAGACAGTGGAGGTGGGATGATTTGGTGACGTTACCACCGGGTCACCACCACCGAAGTTCTTCAAACATCAAATGGACAAGTGAACTTACTAACTTTGAGTTAAATTGACTTCTTCCGGTATTTTTTGGCGGCTATTAGTGTGGTAACTTAGAACAAATGATTTTTCGTCCAAGGAAAAGAGACGAGGTCACATACAATTATCTGAGTTTGATGTTTGATAAATTTACAAGTGTGGATTACTTTTGTCGAATGAGTCGTTGTGTAACGGATCGGCCACAACTCATCTATACCACATTACCGTCCACTCCCTATCCAGCCTGCCTTACGAACTGTTTTTCTGGACTTGTGCATGAATGTCACCACTGTGCTATGCTGTCGAATGACTCCGTTGCAGAAAGCTTCCATTGTTCAATTGGTCCAGATCGGTTTGGCTGAAAGTAATCATTCCAGAGGTCGATCAAGTGGAGCACCGGTTACTGCTGCGGTTGGTGATGGTGGTAATGATGTGGCCATGATCCTGCAGGCCAATGTGGGGATCGGGATCTATGGAAAAGAAGGCCGAGAGGCAACACGTGCTGCGGACTACGCGCTCCCTCAATTTCGGTACATTTCCAAATTTATCGGAGTCCAGATTGGTTCTGATTTATTTTGTTGTCACCGGACTAAATGATGAGACATGTCGACATTAGTGTTTCCAATGTGTACTGTTTCACACTAGGTAACTCGTGAGGTCCCGTTTTAAGAACTTCCTCATACGATTCCAACGAGGAATATTACAGGCATGGCACAACGAATCCGGAAAATTCCACAGTTTACAGTGTTAGCTTAGACCTGTATTTTAGAAAATTGGTCGATGAAACCGGATAGAGCAGGACTGTTTGGAGAAAGTAGTGCGTAGTACAAAGATCATTTCATGAAGATAGTGCCGTTCCTAACAATTCGGTTCAGTAAAATCAGTGAATCCTTTGGAGGACAGCACATTTAAATCACAACAGAATTTCCAACTGCATCCGAATTAGTATTCACATACCTGTTAGGCGTCAACTGTGCAAGAGATAGTTCGGACAACTTTTGAAGGGCAGTTTACGGTCTTGTGCATAGAACAGAAACATAGACACTTTCTTTCCTACAACAAATGGTTAAATGGTTCATTGGAATAGTTTACATTTTCTGAATAAATCATCTTTCATGAAAGCTATTGTTCGTACGACCTGTATTCATCAGTTATATTCTACAGGACCTTGCAGAAAAATCCTTTCGCTTAGTTTTACTGTAACACTAGAGTGATATTTATCGCGGATTATCTAGTTTCGTTAACTCATTTTCGATGAAATATACCTTAAGTTGTCAAATGTTCCTCGTGTGGACAACAGTTCAATGTTTCTGGACAAGTTCGTTTCGTTGTTTCTGCTGTAAATGCAGTTTTTACCGAAGTATGACAAACAGGATTGCGTCATCATTATTCACAGATGTGGTATTGTTTATCCTTTCATTCTCCCACCTTCATTCCCACAGATTTCTCCAACGTTTGATTCTTGTACATGGTCACTGGTCTTATCATCGCATCACTTCAACCATGCTTTTGTTCTACGAGAAATGTGTCCTATTCGTGACTGTTCAAATTCTCATGAACTTTTACGCTGGTTTCACCGCTGTCTCCTGGTTTGAATCGACCTACTATATACTGTACAATCTGGCCATGACTGGTTTAATGTACATGACTCTTGGGATCGCTGAGAAGGTGCTCACCGCGGACCAACTGCTCGCTCATCCTCGGCTGTACCGACACGTAAGTCCATGAGGAAAACATTTAATGCGCTTCAAATTTTCTTTTTATTGAATACGCGGTAACATCAACTCGATTCAGAGGGAAGTTAGTTTAGGAAGAAAAGTAAATTCAATTGTAGTATTTAGTTAAGGGGAGGGTGTATCGGGATGACCGATGCTCTCCCTTGCAAAAAACATCTTTACTGTTGATGAATAGTATGGGCAAGGAGGGATAAACGAGCAGAAGAGCTTATAACTTAGTCAATAAAGTTTTTTATCTATCAAAAGGCCGTTATTCAACCGGATATCGTTTCGATATTCACTTCGGTCTTGGAGTGTGAAGGGTGAAACCGACACGGGTTCTGTGCACCACTCAACTTTGTTTACATATTTAGAAGGAGGGAAAACTACCAGAATGCACAGAAATGAACTTTGATGTCTCAAACTTCCTTTGATTCAACTGATGCTGATTTCTTACACCGAGAATATCGGAACATAAATTCGTCAAGTGTTCCACCGGGTTCTTGTTTGCTTTTCGGGTGTCTACAATGTGTAACATTGCATAATCACGCTTGATACTACCGAGCTCACAAAATCTAGATTAGGTACTCAGAGTTGTTAAAATATCAGTCACATCAACAAGAAAACAGATAATGCAGAGCAATTTCAGGGAAAAACTAAAACCAAAAGCATAAGAAGAGTGTATCAAACGACTGAATAATTTTCTCAGTTTCGGGCCAACAATTATCTAGTTGTTCATCTGCAGACTTGAGCAATTTTTGGAAAAGAATCAATTTCATACCGTTCCGATTTTTTAATTACGATTGAATTATACAAAGTTTTTAACTAGCTAACTTTGAGCAATTTTTGGAATTTGTGATCTGACCGAATACTATTCGGGGACATCTGACCATCAGTGCCATTCTACTTAATCACTCCAGTGGCCCTTTGGTTGTTGTGACGTCAGATGAAGATTTCCCTGTGTGCACTAAATGTGAACGATAATTTGAAATTAGTTGAACTAAGTCAAGTAATGTATGCAATATAATCAGTCAATTCGGTTCATCCTTATTGAAATGTATATATTTTTGGACCATATCAATGAGCTTTAAACATCTTAATTTCCTACGATGAACTCTTTCGCGATTCATATTTTGAGGAAGCATTTATATTACTTATAAGTAGCTATAGTATTTATTGCAAATCTCTCCTGTGGGGTACGTTTGGTTGAGGTCTGCTTATCGCCGATTAAGAAGCTTGCAAATGATCATTCAAGTCATGTTGTACTAATCGTTAAATTACCGATTTAATGCTATGGATTGCGTGGCTATTCTTTCTCGTTTATGACCCCCTATTTTGCGCGTTTGCATTTACTCTGGTTCAATTTCAACCACCTTTACTCATCCAAACGCTATCCGACTTCAAAACCTTACCCATGAGCTACACGATCGACGGGCATCACCATGTGCGTAAATGGTTCCATCAATTAAGATTATCAATTTTGGTCTGCCCCATTCGATTCTCCTTGGAAACCTGGGACTGCTGATGGTCTTGGTTTTGACTTTCACTCCTGTGGTTTTGGTGTGTGGTTTTAGTAAACAGAAAACAATGATCATTATTCAAACAATGAAATATAAAATTGCTTAAAACCGGAAAAATGATTTTTGGTGATCAACAACATTGAAGGGCAAATTTCACGGACAAATAATCTTAAGTCAGTTCGTGCGCATGACTGCTAGACATTAAAAATATTTAATTTAGATTAGTGCCCATGGGAGAGGACAACAATAATAAACACTTGCATTTATTTTGTGTTCTACACTAGAGGTAGATAGCCACGTACCGGAGATGTCCAATTGAAAAATTTTTCTGCCATCTTCACCTCAGTACAAATCACACTTCCGTCCCGTCACAGATCTCCAATCAACGAAATCTGCGTCTACAAATTATTCTGTTGCACGTTGCAAATGGCATGTGGCAAGGAGTGGTGATTTTTTTTACAGTCTATCTTGTTCTCCTTGGCACGGATTTGTACAGTGCTGCGATTTCCCGCGATCCCGTCCAAAAAACCGGTGTGGATTTGTTTGACTTCACACTGGCCGGAGCGTCCTGTTACATGTACACTGTTCTGGTGGCCAATCTGCGATTGTTGATCTATGTACGTGACTTCAATCTGGCATTTGGCGTTACCATCTTGGTCACATTCGTGCTCAATTTGACAATTCTCCTCATACTACAGGTGAGTGAATTCTCACTCCGGCTTGTAAGCTGTTTGGTCCCCTCAGGTGAACTCATGCACTAGGATATAAATTCCATGGTTGCTTTCGGAAAGAATTTCAGATTAGCAAACTTCTACTCTGTGATTGGCCCGTTTCAGAGTTTTGAAAGCTTTGCAAAGTCAGAGTGCATATTATCCGAAAAAAGGGGCAAAATTTCGCGTCAGTTCCAGTTTCAGTTTTCACAACCATTAACCATGTGCACTTTTGTGGGCCGATTTTCGTTGCTGTCTCTTGATCGCCCATTTGGATAAAAGAGAAGGACAAAGGTTGGAATGTTGAAGGCCAATCCAAGGAGAAAATAGAGAATTCATACAGACTGGTGCCGGAATTGATTCACTCCGTAGTTCGTAGTTTCAAAAAGAGATGCCAATTCCAACTGGGGTTAGATCAGATAAAGGATTAAGTGTTCCAATGAGAATTTCACTCGGAGAAGCAACCGTATTTTTACCTGTTTCGTTTTGGTTATTTCATCTCCAATGTATTCTGCTTCACGCAGGTAAATTGGAAGAGAAAGATTGCACTGCTAGTGACACTGAATCAGGTCGAAATAGCTGTCCAGTGCTTTTCAGCTTTTCCATTCACGTTTCATTTGCTTTTTACACGATGCAATTCATCTAATATAAACAAACCGAATCCTCGATTTATCACATGATTCAACTTGCTCTCTCCACCTCCATGCTGAGTAGATGTCCAGGGCTTAATCTGCACAACCTGTTCAAACTAACCTGGATCTAGGGCAGTCTTTAGCACCTGCACGAAATCCAGTTTGGTCAGTTCAATAGTAGTTTAGTCCATTTTATTTTTGTTGATGAGATCAAACCGAGAAATCAAATCGTAATGGATCTTTGCCGGCATCTTATCATCTCCCTACCTTTGGGTATCAAGAGCCCCTTGGTGCATGTTTTCTGAGGTACAATAATAATAACAACAGGGGCGTATTTCTTGGATAAAATTGTGAGCATGACGAATTCAGCTTTGACTGGAGTTTGACCGCCTTCAGAGTTAACGAACAAAGGTTATATGTTAGGTTGTCCCTACCTTTCAAACAGACAGCGTTAGAATTTGTAGAAATCAAATTTAATGAAAAGCCGTTCTAATTTTAATCATAGTTAGTTCCCCTTTGGTCATTTTGAAGTGGTTGATTGTCCAGGGTTCCATTTTACACCCGGGGTATTCGTTTGTATCCATTGGAGAAGAGATTGTGCCGAGTCACTGGCTCAAAGTAAGATGTTTTGTGGTCCCAATAATAATTTACCTATCACTGTCTACAACTGACCGAGTTTCTTTTCCACCGATTAGAGAGGTAGAAAAGTAATCATTCAGGGCTATAGCCGGGTAGGTGAACTACAAGCACTTTGCCTGGGGGAATTTCCTGAAAACCTTGATTCAAGATCAACCAAGAGGGGGTGCACGAATCACACACTATCTCTCCCGGTTGTGGTTATGATCAACGGTATGATTTGACATCGAAGTTTACTGCTTTTCTTGGGCTTTTATCCGGTCCAAAAGGTGTACGATTCGATACACTGGGCACTGGCATTTAGCGACTTACAATTTTCACACACTATATTACTGTCTTGCGGGTCAGGCTTTGGCTAGTCAAAGGCTCCGGTTGTGGATCCCTCAAGAAAATTCACCTGCGTTGGCCTGGGCAACCTGGCAGTATTCCGCCCACATGCAAAGCATGTAACGCTTTTCTTTTTCATAAGGATTATTGTACCATGATTTGTTTGGCACACAGTGTGAATTAAGACGCTTGTAAAAATACAAAACATATGCCTTCTTGTTTGGGCTTTCAAAAAGTACAAAAATATGATGTATACAACATCTCCAACTTCTGTTCCTGTTGTCCAGAGGCTGGTAGTGGTTAACAGAACTATTTGGGATGAGTATCCATACCGAAAGCCATGATAGTTCTCACCCAAAAGGGCGGTTAACTGCAGATAGCGATGTATATTGTCGTCCATAATACTCTCCATTTATTCTAGGGACATTGTGTGTGAGAATCGGCCGGAACATGGTTGCCTAATTTTATGTTGACTTAAAAATCAAAATTTCACTGTTGTGATGCTCATTTTCCCTAAGCGCTGTTGCTTGCCAGCACTCACGGAGGCGGTGAGGCACTATGTGTTTTTGATTCTATAATAGGTTATTTCATGTCTTGACTAATTACGCACATCGAGCAGCGGATGAAGGAAAGAACCAGAGAGAACGACTAATATCACAGTTTTATTAGTATGATCTGTGGAGCAGAGAAAGACAGCGAAGTGTACAGGTGAGCTAGCGTGTAGAAAGTGAAAGCCAACGTACCGCGACCATGACATGGTAAAACCATAAGGTCCGAATATGCGAAAGGTACATGTTTGGAGAGTGTGGATGCTGTCACTACAGTAAGGCCTGGTGATACTTCAGGACAACGGAACAATTTAAATACGAGATGCAAATTTGGTATCCGTGTAGTTATTCGTGACACGTTAGCAGTGCATTGTGTACAGAGTCATTCATTGAAAACCACTTCTATATCTGCAACATTTGAAGTAAATCCAGCACTTCCCGACCTGACTCGGACATTTTACACATTTTATCTGTCAGTGCGCTATGATTGTTCTCCATTCACTGCTGACATTTGCAAAAAATCCTTTTTAAGGTTAAAACGAACAAAAACTTTGTTTTGCGGTTCCTCTTTTTTAAATTCTCGAACAATACCATATTCGACACTAATTTGACCTGTGTATTACAGTAAGAATCAAGGTTCTGCGTTCGGTGTTTGATATCTTCTGGGAGAATTTTTCATGTGGAAATATTTCAAGCACATTCCGTTCAATGATTTGTTTCCGTTTTTTTCCATTACAGGTAGTTGTTCCGCCAACTGACTTCCACCATAATCTCTACTACAAACTTGGCCAAAGTCTGTGTTTCTGGGTTATCCTACCCATTGTTGTGTACACGGCATTATTTCCTGCCCTTATTTGGCGCATTTTATCGGATATGTGGTGGGAAAAACAAGTACAAAAGAATTCTATTTGTGCTCCTTGAAGTTGACCACAATTGACCGCAATAAAACCGGGTCTAGTGTGCAAACACGGCCACTAATGAACAGTTACCATGTTTGTAATCAGAACACAGTCAATGGATAACCCCTGGGCGATTTGTATATAACACTCATTGTCATATTATTACATTTTTTTATGTTTTCTTTTCATATTTGCCCCATTTGTATTGCTCGGAATGAAATTTCACAATTTAATGAAGCGATGATAATCAGGAATGTGGTGTTGAGGAAATTAGCTTGTCTTATCCACGACGAATGAAAACCAAAACACCAAGGCATTGGTGAAAACGTTTCGACCCTCTTGGAAGGCCTTTTTCAAGTCGTTTAATCGGTTGATCTCACGTTAAAAGCAATTATAAGGCGATGGGATGATGACATCGTATAGAACTGGGATGTGATTCGAGCATGCGTGTGTGTGTGTATGTGCATGTGTGTGTATGTGTTGGTGATCGTTGAACAGGTGGTTGGGGCGAGTGAAATTGGTTTGACCTTTAGGTCAAAAAGTGTGAAATTAGTCACTTGGCATGTGAGGTGGGGGTGAGACTATTTTGTGTGTACAAGTGTTAGTTGTTGCTATAACTGTGGAATGACTATCCCATCGGATCGATTGATTGCTCTAGGTTCAGCGTTGATCTGGAGCGCTTCGGCTACCAAACGTTCCTTGTGACTACCGAAGCCATGTTTCAGAATGCGCGGGTTTTTGAAATCAACTGCATGTCCATCGCACATTGCGTTACCAGCGATTGCGGAATTGTGTTCCACTCGATTCCAACCTGCTGCATCATTTGGAATCTTTTTCCTTCGACGCATGTGTTCAGTCATTCGTTTGTTTAGGCTTCTGGACGTTTGGCCGACATACGTAACAGGACAATCTAGATAATGTATTCTATAGACTACGTCAGAAGTGTCCCCTTTTGCACGCGGGTCTTTGAGTTTAGCTAGTTTGGAGCAGACTGTGTTAGTGTTTTTGAACACAACCCTGATGTTTACAGGGTTGAGTATCCGTCGTATGTCTTCGGACGTGTTACTACGATATGGAACCAAATCAGTTGTCAGACAGTCGTTTTTCGGCTTAGTTGACTGCAGTGGGTTGATATTTCGGCGTTTGATTTTTTCGATGAACTCCTTCGGATATTCATTATCTTCTAGTTCTTTAGTAATCCGGTTCATCTCTTGACGTTTATCCTTTTTTTTGGTTACTAGTTTCCGAGCTCGAGCAATTAGGCTAAGTCCTACTGACATCTTGATGCTGGTTGAGTGGTCAGAATGGAAGTTGAGGTACCGTTCCGTATGTGTACCTTTCCTGTGTATCGTCACCGATACTTTACCCGAGCCCAGTACTTTCACACGGCAATCAAGAAAATTTAGGGAGGTGTCGGTTGTTTCCAGTGTGAACTTGATTTGGTTGTGAAAGTCA
>UZAN01045340.1:6053-17155 GCA_900618425.1 Echinostoma caproni
ATATTATTTGCTGAGTATAGAGATGTACATTTAACTTTCAGGAAGGGCGTCGCGGCCACACAAAGACTGTCTGGGTAATTACAGAAATGGGGAAGGTAGATGGTGGTGGCGGAATTAAAGTGCCTCTCAATTGCGATGCCACTACATGAGGAGATGTGTTTCAGGGATCCTGTCAGTAAGTTATGTCTTTTACAACAGCCCGGGGAAAATCATTGGGGACTGGTGTAGCCAGTGGGGAGCACACATGCATTCACAAATTAAAAAAATCAACTTGTGGGTAACAGAAAGTATTCTTAATCGGATAGGTAAATACCACCGCTTTTTTACTTGACAGTGTCTCATGAATGTGCAGGGATCATGGTAGATTGTGTAATAGTGTGAAGATCAGGTATTTTCCCCTTTTTGATGTGGGCATGGGTTCATGATTGACAGAAAAGAAGGGAAACATACTTGTGAGGGCTCTCTATGGTTCCTCAGTCAATGGGGAGGACGAAACATCCCAACATTTTGAAGCATTCAGCGAACAGGAATGGGATAGGGACCAGCTCACATCCGGTAGCTTGCCGTTAATTTCTAAGGCTTCCACAGAAGTGGATGCTTCGCATCCTGAAACAACGTCGTGGACGTATTTGCAGCCGAGAAAAACAAGAGGAATGATAAAAAGAAAAGAATTGCGCCTTGCAGAACACCCGAAGTAACCGGGCGAGAAGACATCCTTCCGTTCAAGCACGTGAAATATCTAAGCACAGCCTCGGAGTATCTAATCACATATAACCATTTCACTGTCGCTGATTTGGTTATTTGATCAGACATGCACAATTCTGCGAACAAAGATGTTGGATCACTTAGCCCTTATGCATGTTTTGTGCGCCGCGACCACGTCTAGCGACAAGGAAGACTAACAGAAACACTACAACACAACCAATCCTTGGCGGAAAAACGAATTTCATTTAGGTGTTACAAATAACCCAGATTGACAAAAAATAACTAAGTCTAATGACACGTCTTGTGAACCTTAGTCTTTAAGGGCGATGTAACCACTTTACAAGCAAAAATTTCTATTCTTCAGACCACAAGGCTTGTAAGTAGGCCCGACCCATGTGCAATGACAGCATGCCTTTTGAAGGTCCGTAACGCATATAAAGGGTGGTCATACTTTTACCTAAACTAACTGAGAAATTTACATGTTGTGCACTATTCCATAAGATGAGGTCTGTGATTTATCGAGCGAGTTCCGGGGTTCTTTATTGTCATGCCTTTGGAGCTGGAAGCACCACGAGTGACGCCTTTTGTTTTCAGCGTTAAAATCTTTCTGTTATCACATATTGTTTACAATCAGTTTAGTGATACGCGAGAGAAATCACCATGTATTTAAATATTTTTTTCATTAGCCTAACGTTGGCTCGGAAGAACTACTCAAATCTCATATAGGAGACGGGTCTCTCCAGTTAAACAAAAATTCAAGTATCTCAAGCACTGTCCAAATTCCACAATTTTCTGGCCGGGATCTGACCCCAGTTGCTCCACTATCTCAATCCCAGAAGCAGCAAGAATCTCTCGAATGCACATCACTTCCTCGCACACACGCACCAGTCCCTTATCGCCGTACCAAGAGCAAAGGTAATTCAATCGAACCTTCTGAAAGTTCAGCAGCCAATTCTACGTTTCCGACTTGTAGTATGGATGTCATTCCTACTGTAGTAAGTTACTTTTGATCACTGAAGTTGTTTATATTTTTGGATGTATATGCAGTTGGTTTGTATACTGTGCATTTGTCAAGGTTGTTCACTTCGCTTCTCTTCCAGTCAGCAGGCTGATTATCGTGCATTTCATATCTTAAATATGCATTGTTAGTAATTAATGGACAGNGTCTTGGTTCATATATTCGAATGTAAGCTCTGTTACTCCTTCCGGTATGCGTTTTTTCACCTTCAAACTCTACCCTAGCATACCCCATGCAACTTTGTACATTTCGCTGCTCCGAAGCCTAGTGGCTTCAATCATCGGCTACTGTGAATACGCTGTATAAGCTCATCAATCTGAGTTGTGACAATATAAGTTTGGGAGGATTGTATCGTTTCTGCCAAGCAGAGCATATTACCTCGAATTTAATTATAAAGGCATGCAAAGACTCCATTAGATTGATGATACCGAATTATCCTGTTCATTTAGTCGCATTCAATGCTCGTACATTCTTTCACAACGGCCAACAAAGTGACTCGAATTTGACTTTGGAAACTCAATATCAGCTTATACCGTAGGAGCGCACTTCATTTATCAATCTGCTTTATCCAGACCGAACCTCATCCTCATTCTTTACCCTTACCCTGGCGATCCTACCTCTATCATTCGTGGTTTTTCCATCTTTCGGATAGCGCTGTCAGAACTAAGTCCTTTGATGTAGCGTGCACCTCTGTGACCTAACGAGCTACACATAGGATGTCTTTTGTCAAGCCGAAGATCTAATTATGCCTGGAAGATCAAAGGGTACAGGTCAGACAAAGTCCAGTCTCCTGGTCTTCCTAGTTGGGGGTTCGACTCGAATAGGCGTCTTAGCCGGTAAAATGCTGGCGGAGTAGTTTATCCATGTAAATGGGACTCCAGTCCACCTTACCCGCTGCCTTGTGGTTAGGTTCTTGTCGGAACCAAAGGCTTTGACTGAGAACACTAATGATTCTCCTGCTTAGTGGCAGTACCCGTCCATCAAACCACCATGCATACACAAACAAAAAACAATTCCATGCTGCATCAGTCGTCTCGCAGGATAATCAGGATCGCGCTGCCCATTGCATCAAGCGCGGTGGGTAGTGATAAGTGGGCTACTACTCAAATACCCCAACCTTTGTTTAACCCTTTCTCTTCCGTACCCAACCCTCTCCATTTACCCCTTCTTTCGACCCGTAAGTTTCCCTCAGACAACTTGGTCTTCACTCGCCAAAAGTCTTTGCTACATAGCACTGTAAATATTTTGCTCGTTAATCAAGTGCAAATTTTGAAGCCTCGTCGAGCTCTCATTCTGAGGGCTTTCAACGGGAGGACTCTGATGCAGGTGGGTCAATAGGCGTGTCTTGCGCGTACAATGAATTCTTTAGAAATTGTTGTCTGTTGTATATGGGAGACACGAATGCAGGATCCTAGTATTATAATTCCACGAGGCGGTGCTCGATCGAAGGAAGTAGTTTATTACAGGTTACAGTTGGGATATCGCTAATTTGGTATACATATAACAGAAATCGCATTTGAAATAGATCGTCGTACTTTCCGGCAGCATATCGGGTAATGACTGGAGCAGTCCGTAGTTATTCTTTGAGGCATAGCAATTCGCCCTCAGTGGTCTTGTTAATTTTTGATCGTTGAAGAACACCAAATTCTACTCACAAATGTGAGTAGTACATTACAATGCTAATGTTATAAGCCACCTGAGTGCACCGGGTCTCGAGGTATTTCCTTCGTACATCAGGAGACGATGAAGCCCACTCAGCGTGGTGTGGGGATTGTATTAATCGACGAAGCTAAAGACTCACTGATAGATTGGATATCCGTCAATGGTCGTTTGTGCGCAGTGAGACTCCAGGGTTTAGTTGGTGTTCGGAAGGGCAGTAACACTGGAAGGTGTTTGTTCATCATTTCCGCATATGCACCAACCAGCTGCAGTTCCACTTAGCAAAAGGACGAATTTTACGACTAACTCACCGACCTGATTCGGTTGAGCCACAGCCCTGATATTATAGTGTTGGCAGGCGATTTTAACGTGCAGGTTGGAAAACTGAGCGCATCCAAAGCCTGTATAAGGAAGGGTGGGGGTCTTCGTCCTTCCCACCCAGCGAATACACACTAGTGATCGAATACTTTAGTCCCGCGCAGATCACCGGCTGTTCTTACCTAGCACCAAATTTCGACACAGCTCTCGTCGGACGGCAACTTGGTGTTCTAGTTCAGCAGGCACATTGACCCAAATGGACCACATAACTGTAAGCTACCGTTGGCTTGGCTCTGTGCGGAAGTACAGATCCTATTGGACTATCTGCGTTGAGTCCAATTACGCTGTAGTTCTGACTCGCTTCACGCTTCGACTCATCAGTCATCGGCATAAATCGCCTCCCCAGTTAGCTCATCATCGTCTGTGCGATCCATGTGTTTGCGCACGTATTGGGGAAGCTTGAACAAGAGCTAGGGGCACCACGAGTTGTGGAGTAGACCAACAGTGAGACCATATCATAGGAGCAATGCATTTGACAGCAAACTATGCTTGTGGGGCCGAGCCCGAAGTTTGTCAAAGACATTGGATTACTCAGGACTCAGTAATATTCATGGAAAGATAGCGAAAGATCCCAATCTGCCAGGACCAGTGTAGGAACGGCTGGTACCTGCAACGTCAGCTCAGGAGAAGCCTTAAGAAAGATCGCGAAAACTGGTGTGTCAAAACAATTAGTGAAATGGAGGTAGCTTCTGCATCAGGGAATATTCAGACTATTTCACTTGATACGCAGCACCGGAGGTCATCACATACCGGTCAGTGAGGTCGTTTGCGATGAAAGTGAACAGAGTAACCACAATAAAGAACAACGACTTGATCGCTAAGTGGAGTGTTTTAGTGAACGGTTCAGTTGACCTGGTGCTAATGCGGTTCTTCCGGCAATTGCAGTGGAAACCTCGTGGGTGGTATAATATGAACCCCCATCCGAATTGGGAATACTAAGCTGTATTCAGTCATTAAAGAAAGGGCAAACTGCGTGACCTGATGGGTTTCTCTCTATTCTTTTCAAGCTGACTCATCGATTCGATCACTAGCTTGCTTCGCAGCATTTCGAAAAAGGAGCGTACCCCTTTAACCTGGGATGAATCGTTGATTGTTCTGATCTTCAAGAAGGTATCTCGCAACGCCTGCGCTAACCACCGTGGGATTAGTTTAGTTCCGATAATAACAAAAATGTTAACTTCTGTGATACTTCGTCGCCTGACACCCTTAAGGAAGTTGAAAATTCGCGATCAGCAAGCAGAATTCCGACCAGGTCGCGGTTACATTGACCAAATCTTCACTACGTCACATCCTCGAATTGCGTCACACTCATCGTCGGCCAACAATCGCAGTGTTCCTTAACCCGGAGGTAGCCTTTGATTCAGCTGATCACAGAAGCAGGTAAATCTATTGCGGTCAGTGTACTTGCATACTTTTGTTAGCGTAAGGGCCTAAAATGCGTTAAGTAAATCATTCGAAACCAAGAGCGGTGTTAGTCCGGCTGTCTGTGAAGGGTCGAGTGTTTGCCGCAGCGGTTCGGCCAGTTCTGATATATGGAGCAGAAACTTGGCCATTATTAAAACAGGATAAAGATAGACTTTAGGTGTTTGAACACCGCTGTCTACGCAGCACTGCGTGAGCCTGGTAGGACAGCCGAACGAGCAGTGTTGAGGTCAGGCGCAGAGTTTTAGGTAACCGCGGTCACCCACTGGAGCAAGTGGTCGACCTCTATAGATTACGTCGTTTGGCGCATATGTTACGCATGTCACCAAATAGTTTACTACGGCGAGCAATGTTAGCCGTTAGGCTCCCTGGATGGGGACCTGGGAATGATCGTAATCGATGGCTAGAGACACTGAATGATATGGCTGGGAGTTCTAAACAGTGGCATTCGTGCATCTTAATTTCTTCGCAACAGTATTNGTATTCAACTGAAATTGCCAGTTTTCTCCTCGATTCCACTTTCAGTCTTCCCGTCTTTCTAGTACTTTTCAACGAAAAGGGCAGCCAAAAGATAGTAACCAAAACCGGCGCACGAAAGTGCATGGTTAATGGTTTGTCCACATCACCGGCGAAGGTTAAGTTAATCGTATTGATACCAATATCTCCGCGATGTACCCCTCATCGGTCGTCGTCATTAATCTTCGAACATTGTCACCAAATATGACCAGCATCTGTGATAAAACGCCATTCTTACTATATTGCGTTCTACTTGTGATGATTGGTCGAGGGGTAGTTCCGTGTTGGTTCCTTTGGTTTCATTCTGTTCTTTTTTAAATTACGTATCCTCTTTTGATGAACAGTAGAAAGAGGTTAACCCCATTGTCACCAGAAACTATTAATTGCAATCCCCTCAGTTTGAGGTGTACCGGTGTATGTTCCACCAAGTAATTTTTACTGCTCAGTTTTTAAGAACTCCCTTTCTTCTACAATGTATCAACTTGGGACCCTATTCTATTATTCCATTGAGTAGCATGGTCATAGCTTTAAAACAACGAAGGTGCAGTGACCATTCAGTCAGGATTCCTGTCAAATATTAATTGTTTTATCAAAGTTTTTCTGGTTTCAGTCCACTTTTTCGTTTACATAATTTTTTGAAAAAATGTTTTTTTTGAGGATCGAGAACGTCTTCGAAATGAATGCAACGAGTTAGAAGCGGTTGTTGCTGCCTTACAGCAACAGTTAGAAGCACAAGCTGCTCAGCTAAGTCCCAATGCCACTGAAGAGCTCCTGCGCACAGCTGGTACAGAGCCGTGCGAGGAGGAGATGGAAATGTATTCACGAATTGTCGACCCCGTTGGAAAGTCACAGAAGTCGAAGACAGGAGACCATTCATCTGATTCTGATACCAATGCAGTAAGTATCACGATTGTCGTTCATCTTTTTTCACATTTTCCACCTGAAACTCAACTTCCATTACTTTCCAGTACAGACATAACACATCATTCACTTGCTTATTTGAACATCATTTCATTAGTACTTTTCGGATGTGCTGTCGTAGAAGCTCTATCATTTGAGGCAGTCTTTGGTATTACAAACAGAACGATGACAGCTCAAGAGATAAATCCAAAGATATGATACTATTAGAACTGAAGTGAGCACTTAAGCCATAATTCACTTGTCGCTGTTACGTAACAGATGAAAGCGTGATACTTTATCTTGTACAATTCAGTGAATCTTCGAGGTATCCTCGGGGCCGGATGCCTGGAGTCGTATCTAGTCCCCTTCCCCTTGCACCTCACTCTGTTTTCTATCATTTACCGTTTATTCCTCAAGTTTACCAAGGGGTGGTAGCTTTAAGGGTGACACTTGATTGTCACATTGATGAGCCGGAATAAAAAGATTTCAAATGCTTGATTGTCAGTATTTGGCAATAGCGAGATTCCGATTGCCTTGCCTGTATTATCGCGCTCTATTAACGACACTGGTTTAGACCACTTACTGTTTACTTCCCAGATTGTGCGGGGTAGTTTCATCTCACCGAAAGAATTAAGCACAATATTATGGTTGTTGTTTACTTTCTGTCAGATAACCGAAACCTCTAGTCACGAACCCGTTATCGTGATTCCTTCATCGCAAGTCGACGATGAACTGGACACCGTCGAGAAATTGTCCGAAGACAAAGAAAACGTATCACTTGAAAATATGCCAGTTCATTCCAGCGCAACGACCATCACCCGGGTTGAGGCCTCTCAACCACCCAGCTCTTTCGGGGCTGTCACGGGCAGCTTAATTCCCACTCCTTTGGTTCCATCAAAATCACACACGGCGTGCAAACCGACACATATGGAACCAACACTTCCTCGGACGGATCTGACGGAATGTCCTGAAACCGATCTGGATGGTCTGTCTAATCGTCCAGATGATGCGTTATCCGTATCACAACATCCGCAATGCAGTCGATTTTCTCCATCATCACTGAAAGTTACCGGGTCAAATCTCACGGGCAACGGCTTGGTATGCTTCTAATTTTCCATCTACCGTGTTCTGTTATTTTCTTGATAACTGAGTTCGCGTTTTGCTGTTTCATATGGGGTGGCGGTGGTGCAATGGTTTCGTCGTTGTCACCGGCGTGCTTTGAACCTTATGGTCCGAAGTTCGAAGCCCACCACGGCTACCCAACTTTGGTGGTAGGCAGCTTTGCTGTATTCTGGTTTGGTACCACGTCTAACCTAGTGGGTGGGGCCTTATGTGGTTTGTCACTCCACTTTGGTTGCCGGTTTCTATCACTGAGCAGCAGGCGTTCGCGACTATGGGGTTCATCCCGTCGGCTGTGCATCACACAAATGTGTGTAAAAAAGTAGCCGGTGGCTAAGCAAATTTGTTAAAACTTAAGCCAGCAGTGCGTGCTTTCTTTCAATCTTTTCGGTTCCTTATAGGCGATCAATAGAGTAACTCAGTTCCTTTGTAAACGATAACAAGGTGATTCCGTCAAATAGAATGAAACGTTTTTACTATCAAATTGTGATACTGAAAAAAACAAGTTGCTAACATCAGTTTTTTAGTTGTTGTAGTACGCGGTGGCTCATGCCAAACCCTAAACTTAACTTGAAGGATCTCACCCTTTGATAAAACAGTATGATCCACTAGTTCTACCTAGACCAAATATACAGGTGGTCCGTGTCCCGACAGCTCGCGCTTGATGCTACTATACATGTTTATCATCCTTTCAGCATTATAGTGACACTCAGTCATTTGTCGGTCACACTTGAACGGTGCACGCGCGAAAACCGAAGCTGGTTGTACTGTACCAAACCATTTCTCCCTTCGACCTAAGTTCCTTCAACAATACTCGTTCAAAAATCCTGTTCTCCTCCCTCCCAATCAGGGCTACTTTAAGTCCCACTAAATACGTTGAATATTTATATAGTCAAGTCGTATTAAGAAACGCTGTGGATTGGCGATGAAGGCCGAAATTGCGCCAAACAGATTTAAATGATATATTTTTTAAATAATTGAAAGATAGACAGTTTCAGGTAGAACGTTTTTCAATCTAGCATCTATCTTACGTTATTTGTTCTCCCTTCATTTTCCCTGGTTTTAATTAGCTGTTATCCAACTATTATTTTACTGAAGTGTAAGCTTCACTGCTAACAAAGCTACACAATACACAATACGATATCATCTCGCAACCAAGACACGGCTTTTTCGTGCTGAAGTCCATGCAGATGTACGTTAATCATCGTTTGATTTCTGTTCAGTGATCGCCGTAGATTTTAGCGACTTCCAATTCTCCGCTCGTTTGTTTCAGGCTCTGCTTAGACGGTTTTGCAAAGTGTTCGGAGCAACCGAAAATAGCCGCTTCATCCCAAAACAAACAACCCATGTCGTGATGCGTGAAGAGCCAAGTATGTCGTCTGTCCACCACAATCCGCGTTTTTGTTTTACCCATCTAGTTTGCGGTGCTAATGGTTCATTCGCGTTAACTTGTGTGCTCAATATTATCACGAACATTGAATTTTTGCATCTGTCAGTCGGGTCTCCCTTTGAAGTCTCTTCACTTGAGGGGTATGACTTGTTCTCCACACTTTTGATCCGTTATTCCTCGTAATTAGGTGTCCTGGTCCACACCACCAATTTTGATTATTCCGCTCCGGGATACCAACCAATCACAGCATTTTCCATGTTTGTCGGGTGAAGCTGACTCATGTTGAGAAACTAGAGCTAACAAATTGCCAGTTGATTGACATGGTTCAAAATATCACTGTCATTCGCTCTGGAGTCCTTCACGTTAGAGTTTTCATTACCCTCGGAATTACTACAGTGAGAGAAGCGGAGATGGTTGGTTGTGTGAAGAAGTAAAAAATGGTATTTTGGCTCAAAGTCAAGAGTTTGAGCACGCTCATCATTTCGATCGCCAACCTGCATAGGGAAGCTAATCATTTGGATGAGGTTGTTAGTCATGGCGGCGGATTCCGCTTCGAGTCCGATTGAATTCGTTCCGGCTGCGCGTGTGAAACAATTCTTTTTTAGGTCTTCAATGCCTGCCGACAGAAAGTCAACGATATAGGTATTAACCAAACTCGTGCAACATACAGATTTTCATCACATTTTCTTCTTCTCAATGTTTCATTTTTCCATCCTCATCCACTGGAGTGAATATGATATTGCCCCGCATCAGACATAACATATCTGATATAATTCCCACTTATGTTATTGCTTCTATTAACCACATGCCATTAAAATGCGCGACTTCGCGATTTTTTACAACGGTTGCTGATGCATCAGTTGTGAACTAACAAGGTCGTCGTAGGAAACGTAGCTAGAATTTATTTAATAAATGACTCGTAGACTTTGTACAGTTATTGTACTTTCATTTCGTCCATGTTTCATTTGTCGTTCTGCATTTTTGAGCACTGGAGGCAGTCACTTTAGCATAGAGTCCTCCAAGTTGACTGCCAAAAAGAATGTGCCGCACCCTATAACCACTGACGACCACTGTTTCTGATAAAGGAAAAAGTTTTCGATTAAATCAAAATCCCAGCTGTTGCGCAGCAATTGAATAAATCTGGCCCCTCTAGAGACTGCATAAATGTGAAATAATATTTAATTAGGCCAAACCATTTTTTACTACCAACCTCAAGCTAGAAGATTTACCAACCTTCACTTGTGAAAAATATGACTTCCGCGAATGCATTCAATGAGTAGCAGTTACCGAAAACCTCAGTGCAAGAAATTTTGCGATATCCAGACTGGTGTGTGCAGGAGACCAATAACAAAGCGCTCAGTATTTCCTTTCCTTCCAACTCGTCAGGCGGAATGAATATTTACTTATTTTGACAGGTAAAATGAAATTCATTGAAAACTACCTCAGCAGATCAGCTCTCATCGCATGCTGAATTACTCGCTGGCCACCAGTGAGATAAACTCATTTCCAAATTGACGGACGACGCGTTTTGAATTTGTTGGTAAAATCAATACATGCACTGCTTTGTTGGGCGTTCCAGAACGGCTTCATATCACGTGGCCTCAGCTACACTTCAAATTGAGCTGTCATTTTCCAAACGAAGGCGTGAGTAAAAAACGGCTTATCAGCCCGGACTATCCTCCAGATCGGTTTTGTGCGACTCTTCTCTTGTGCGATCAAATATAACCATCGTCTTGCTTCGATGTGATCGTGTTTTTCCCTCTCGGTGTATGTCTTGCTGGAGAAATTTCGTTGAATATTCAACAAATTGGACTTATGTTCAAATCGAAGCACTTCCACAAGACACCAGCTGAGTCATCGTATTTATGTGCCTCTCGATTAAGTTGCCTCTGGGCTTTAATTATATGCCGGAACCTTTTGAACGTTTCGACCGGTTCGGGTACGGTGACACTAGAAGACGCTTATTCAAAGAGCTGCACACCTCAAGGTCAACTT
>UZAN01045340.1:21305-32872 GCA_900618425.1 Echinostoma caproni
AGACTCCCAGTCAGTTTGTAAAACCAATAACCACAGTGGTTCGGCGAGCAACGTTTTACCGCCCACTCCCATCTTCAATTTTCTGGTGATGCTCAAATGCTTGCACAGGAGCAGTGGATTCGAAATAAATTTATAAACCGGGGTTTCTTGATACCTCAGCTTATCCTCTCGCATAAATTTGGCGCAAAGGTTTTTCAACATGATGTAATGATTCCAGCTGCTATCGGTTGATCATATTTTAGCTCTTGATGTGTCATCTTTTGTTCGGTTGTCAATTAGTTATACTCGTGTATTGGTTTACCAATAGGCCTGGTTATTGTTACAGCTTTTATGAAATCGGTTAGAATGTTCATGTATCTTTTTCATCAGTGGATCAAACTGTTTTCACAGAGTCGCTTGCCTCGGTGATATGAGATTCTGCATTTTTCTGCTATCAATAAAGATCCAAGTATTGCTTATCACACATCCTTTATAGAGGTGCAGTAAATGCGCTCGAAAATGAAAACGTAAGATCACTTTACCCTACTGGAGGCGCGTTTTTGACGGATTCTGCCTTATGCTGCCTCTTATCAATACCAACTTACATGTTGATGCTGTTCGGCCTGCTTGGAATCTGGTAGGCTCTCTTATATGATCATACTTTACTTTACATACTCAACATACATAATGGGGAATTTTAAATAATTAGAAAATAGCTCGGAGCTTTGTCCATAGTTTACCACAGGATAGATGAAAGTAGTTCAGTACACACAAACTCTCCCCGACTTGACCTCTGTGGCTCCTGCGATTAGGCCACATTTACTTCAAACACTTACGTAATAGGGTTTTTTTCCGCTCGTAGACAAATTCCGGTGGTACGATCGACTATTACTATTGGCAAAGGTTAAGGATTCAGGCTGGATGGATCAACTGGGGTCATCTGGTGCGTATCGATTCATGCCAATCGCCTGATATAGAACGGGATTTCACAGATATGTCTATAATTCAGTGGAATGGAATTTTAGCGCTCACCGAGGGCCGATTGAATAGAGTACGCTGTCTGCACCAAGGTAGTATTAAGAAAATCGAGCACGTTTGAACACGTGGCATTCCCGAGAAACTCATCAGAATAGAGAACTCAGTATAGAGCGTAAACCGAAGTAGACATGTCCAGAAGAGCGTGTTTTATTGTCTCCCGAAGTGAGAGAGGGTGAAGTAACACTGAATTCCGTCCATCGCAGTATGACGTCAATTAAACATGCTCATTTATTCAGAATACTGGTATTGTACTACGATATATATCGTCCGCGTAAAGGTTGATTGTGCTGACTAACAGTTTAGTAACAGTCATAACGACTTTGTGCATTCACCCATCAATGTAGGTACAAGTATGCATTATCATTGTAATGCGGCCTTAATTCGATCCACTGGTGACTAAACCTTTTGTTCACCTCATTCGAAGCAGACCGTTCCCGCTTGGCTGGTTGGTTGAGTCCTCTTTGCACATCAGTTTTAGACATAAAATATTGATGTCCCTTTGGTCGTTAGTTAAATTTTATTTGTTTGTATACTATTCATTCATTAACCTGATAAAAGATGGTCGCCAGTCTCGAAGTTTTCCTCTACGTAATCTGTTTTCAGTGGTTCCTTAAAGTATTTTGCTGTGTTCTACCTTCTCTGTCGATGGAACGCTTCATAAAGAACATATAGTTGGATGCAGGAGACGGATGCTTGTACTCAGTGACTGTCGTGTTTTATGCCCACTCGTGTTTAGCGGATTTCGTCTTGCCCCAAATGTATCTGGTTTTCACCAGTGAAAATGTAATTTCTTGAACTGTAACATTCCCAGCTACCTCATTCCCTGGAGCCGCAACTGCATTTGCGGCTCCAGGTTGGAAGATATCACGTGAATGTCAACAGGTGACGTGGAGACGAGGTACGGAGAAATGCACTGAGCGGTTAGGTAGAATAGGTGTCTATTACCTTCAGAGTTAGGGTCAAAAATTCTCTGCAGCTCCTTGTTTGGAGACCGGAAGATATGACAACTAACCAACAGCAGTGGCGTTCTTGTTGTCATTTCTCATCAGGTCAGAATGCTTGAAGAGGTATGTATGCACAATTAGGTTGTGCACTCTGTGTTGACGATAGAGGTTCACTTTCTTTTCCGCCCTCCAATTAGACCTGATCCCCTTTCACCTGTTATTTTCTCACTTGATTTGTGTACATTGTGAGCCTGGTAGCGATCAGCGAAGTTCGCTTCACGTATCTCATACGATGATGATGATGATAATGATCATGATCGTTCCATGGGATGCTAACCAAAACTATTTAGGTTCTCCGCTTTTGTAAAAAGTTCTAATTAGGCTATGTGCTTTCTCCTGAAACACTACTCACCCTAATCCAATCGTTATTTGTCCCAACGCATTAAAAACTGACTATCTACATCCTTCTCAGTGATTTATTGTGTGTAGCGTTTTTCAAATTACTGTCCTATGTGACATCCAGTTTGCTTATTCGATCATTTCCGTATCTCTGATTTTCTCGTTTCCAGCTCTGTATCAGACCCACGGGATTCCAGTTATTAGTATTGATTGGATGCTAAACTGTATTTCTTTGTATCGACGTATCCCTATCAGCCCATTGTACCGTATCTGTCCATCCCCTGTGCACAATCCACCAGCCCCACTGACTGCACATAATGCTCATCGTTGATTCTCTCTCTCTCGTTTTAATCTAACCAAATAATTGAATTCAATTTGCTGCTTATACTCTGTGTAAGAATCGATCTTCCTGCTTTACATAACGCTATGTACGCCTGTTTGATTTATTTCACTGCTCTACTCTCTCTCTCTCTCTCTCTGTCTCTGTTCCCCTTCCCTCACACGTTCTCGAAAAGTGGGACTATTTTGCTTGAACTGATTTTTGTCAATTTTCCATCATCTGCTTGTGATGATGATCCATTTTAATTTTTTTTCTGTGCATAAATTACTTTAAAACATCATTGTTTTTTTAACTTCTTCCTGGAGGAGGTCGCACTCATATGTGAATTAGCTTTTCCATCTCCCCTTTGATTTTATTTATCGATCCTCGTCCACCTGCATCTCCTCCATCAAGAACAACGTGGCTATTCGTCATATGCGCTGGCCTCTTCTTAGTGCACTATTCTTGCTGATTTATTCGTATTTTGTTCACATGCTCCTGTCGATTTAGAAACCGGACCAACTAAACAAGTTTAGTCGTTGCAACATCTGACTTGCTCCCTTTTTTAGAGACTGTTTTCGCCGTTCCTTTGGTCGATCAATGTAGAAAAATATGAAATCAACTGGAGCGATGAGAGCGTCTCACAATGACTCACAGACGAGATTATTGCTGATTGAAATGGATGAAAACATGAGCACCACTGTTTATAGTACAACCACACCCCCTACTGATCATCAGGCTTATCCCAGAGGCCTCTAACTGGATAACCTAGTTCATCGTGCACGACTACCTTCGTTGTTCCATGCTTTTCAACACGTTAAGGCTGATGGCTTGCGTGCCTCCACAACTCAGCAAGTTGAATAGCTTGGCACAGCTACAGACCGGATCATGTCAATGGTTAGGGTCTACATGGAGTTCTCTCTCTCTCACTAAGTCAGCAAATTAAGCGGTTTCCGTTGATCATCCACTTTCGTTGTATCAGCAGATAAACACGGCAAGAATCAGTTAAGCAATAAACGCCCGGTGGGATGGACGTAAAAACGACGAAACTAAGCTTTTCAACGGTAGGATAAATCTCTTTACTTCACTGAGCAGCTACCGCTCACCCAGACTGAACAGCCCCCAGACAATACGGGATTGTCGTTAGGCGAAAAAAAATAGCCGATATGCAAATGTTTCCAAAGCTATCCATTTCCGGTATTACAGATGGAATGGAGCTCCTGATCGACGATAGCACTGTACAAATGCCAAGTTGAAATTAAGATTCCGAATCAAACGTTTATTTCGCTGCCAGCACTCCGCGTGAACTCCTGGTCGTGATTGTGTGACCGTGTTCCCATAAAGGCGATGTTTTGTGGATTCACGAATTTGTTCTCTTGTCATCGAGGATGGCAAGTAGTGTGCCACATTTGGTAGATTTGAAAATGCGTTTATCCATACTGGTCGTATGTTTCGTTTCTGGTGCATACGTTAGCTAAAGGTTGATTGGGCAAGCGTGCGCTCACCCCGTTGCCGGCGGGACTCCGATAGTTAGATGCCAAACACAAAACGAACCGTAAGGATATTACCCAGTCCGAAGGAGCCTCTGGAATGCGTTGGAGAGAGAACGGATGTTCGCAAAATGCGTTATCAAAGTTCAGAGTCGGTCTGCAACTGGAACCGGACTATACATATATTTAGTTGCAATCCCCGGGAATAAAAAATACTTCGATCTACTATGGGATCACCGAAGTGTATATTTGCATAAACAACAGCAGAATTCGCCCAATACAACTATGCAAGTGTATGCATATCAATAGGGATTTCAGTTGTCCAGATAACCAGTAACGTATGCACTGGGAGCAAGCTGCGACTGACGTCTGCTGAAATGAATGGGGGTTCTGAACGGAGAGGAATCTGCCTGGATCAAAACAATTTGTTCGTGGGAGAGTTCAGATAAAGTAGGAACGAAATTATTTGCAACATTTCGTTTGTCTGGGTTTCTCGGAGGCGGTCAGTTTGAGGTGTGGTCGACGGAGGTTATAGTCTTCTTGGGCACAAAGTAACCTGTCGGAAAGAAAAAGAAACCAGCAGTTTAAAACGACTGGGTGATCGGGAGTCACGATGACAGCATAGTTGTTTCATTTATATTGGAATTCATCATCAGCCCAAGTCAAACGAACTGTTGATGCCTAGAACCAAAACTTGTGCTCCAGGCTTCCAAAGTTGATTTTAGCAGTTCGTTTCACCCAAAAACTACACGATATTATCATCCGCACGTCTACGTCCTACGATGTAGTCAGACCGGCCGCTTGATGCACTGCGGTCACCGCAACTGAGCACACAATGTCGAAGAGATGGTTGTGTTACTTGTTGCATTTGAGTAGCGAGATAATATACATCAAAAATAGCAAATCGTGTTTGTCAGACACGAAGACAACCGGAATAAATGGGATGCGCTGTGCGGATGATTCCCAACGTGGATGGTGTCATCACAAAGAACGGGGTGCACCTAAACCAAACTCTGAATAGCAAATAAATACTGTAAGTGGATTTTTTTTCGTGTGCAAAGAGCACAGCAAACGAGGACTGAGAAGCACAGAGGCAGTATTTAGCTCATTCCATCCCGTTGGGTCTTATCAGCTGTGCGAGTCCATCGACCCGACGGCGGATCGCAACTAACATCTCACAGAAAGCAAGCATGCTAATGGTTAACTCGGCATCAGACTGTTGCACTTTCTCTAGTGAGCGGGTAATAGCTTTATGCACCGTGTTATGCTAATTCTCCACGTGTTTGTACCATATCTTTGGATATACATTGCACAGAATCAGGAAAAGTAAAGTTCAAATCAATCAGAAAGCAACTTTTGTTATCGATGCAAGCAATTAGGCGCGTCTGGGGAAATGTTCTGTTTATAAGTAAGCAAACATACTAGATATGGTAGAACAGATTTCCAATTCGCGGTGTTACGATCAAATACAGCTTTTAAATTCGAGCCTGTGTGGAAGATGTGGAAACAGTCTTTTAAAGTTCATCAGGTAATGGATAATGAGCAAGTTTTAGAGTTGAATTTTCCCATTCATTTACATATCTGCCAATGGCTTTCACTGCTACCCTTTGCATTTTCAGGTTTGTTATAGGGATCTTATAGCCAGGTGAAACTTGTATAAATGACGGAAGAAAATTACTGGAAAGCAGTAAAACCAATGTGGGAGTGTTCATACAGTCAAGTTTAGTAATCACCTTGTAAGGGATAGAATATGTTTATCCAAAGTGGAGAGTGTTGCAGTTTTCGAACTTGAATGTGCATGAGTTGTGGTTAGTTATGTTAGTGTAACACCACTGTCTGCATCTCAAGGTGACACAAGGAAATAGGAAGGACAGTGGGGGAGGGGCACAAACCTGGTTAATTCGGTCACGCATTCTTCCACGTTTAGCCCAGTTGCCGCGCTCGTTTCAAAGAACAAGGCTCCGATTTCCTACGGTGGAAAAACAATTCAAAGACTCTAGATAGCTCTAACAGGCATTTTTCATAAGATACGCATTGCGAAGAGAACGGGGTGGTCAACGAGAAATTCATTCATGGTGATAATGACCTTTCATCATATGGATTGTATGAATGACGGCGGATGCACACAGTTGTTCATCCCAAGTGATGAACTATACAACTTTTACCGTTAACAGTGAATGCATTCGGGCACAATGGGATTTGAGTGCAGTCTGTATTGAAGATATGCCGAAAATATGATGGCACTGCCTGAGTTTGCGAGCTTCTCTGGCTATTTCAGAGTGCGCTCTCGGTTTCATTGGCCAAGCTGCTTGAAACGCTTGGTGCATTATACACAAACAATGTGCCATAAAACGTTAACTGTGGAAACGAGCGCTCACCTGAGCGGATTTTCTTCCGGCCGCATAACTAACACACTGTGCTCCTTGTTTCTCCCGTTGTTCCCGAAGGTCGACTTTGTTCCCGATTATTACCACGGGCATTTCCCGCCCGGCATTTTCCTGCAAGCAATCATTACATCACATTGTTTTATACTTCAACCTCCAATTGAAGAGATGTGCATTCATTATAGAGTTTATCAAACTGACTTGTATAGTAATGATCCAATCGCGAGTGTTTATGAATGAAAGCTCAGAAGTACAATCGTAGACGAGAATAATTCCATCTGCTTTTCGATAAAACCCGGATGAGAGACTTCGGAATCTGTAGTGAAAACAGAACGAGGTGGATGTGGTTTAGTCAAGCGTGGACGCATTCATTATAATACAGAATGTTTCCATAATATATTTACAGATAAAGAGATACTCTAAATCAAAGAATTCGGTGTTTACTAATTATGTAGCTGTCTACTCTAAGATTCTGCATCTTTGAATGAACTTAGGGGGAATAAATTGGGTTTCTTGAAGCAGTAATTGCCTACACTAGCCAGCGAATATTAGCTCACTCGGTCACCAGTTTGATGTCAAAAGAGGAAACTTAGAGTATTCTTGGTTAAGCATACCGAAACTCGTGTGCTAAATCAATTTTTTGACATATATCCGCATACCACGTAAGGATCAATTGCTTATCCGAGTGATAAGTTTCTTGTTTAATGGTTCCCTCCCACTGACTTCCGAGAGACGGAAGCAAGTTTTAAGGTCATCTGGATGAGACATGTAAGTTCATCTGCAGTGAAATCATATAGTGAATCCCATATTCAACCAACATGACTCTTCGATGACTGTGAGCATATTAGTTCGATGAAGTTCTGCGTTTCAAAATTCAAATTTTTATTATGGGTAAATCACAAAGCTGATGCTTACTTAATCCCAAAGGGTCTGTACACACTGGGTTCGGTTGGTGGTACAACTGAATACAAAATTCTGATGTTCACTCATGGGTACTGAATAGTTAGGTGGTTCAATGCTTCATCCAGTCGTGACTTGAATGAGTCGATGGTTGGTGCTCAAACAACTTGAGGTGGAAGAGAGTTCCAGGTGTTACAAGCTCTGAGGCTGAAAGAATGACACCCGCAGTCGATCAGGCTCTTTTGGAGCAGAAGTTTAAACGGATGTCCTCGGAGATGACGATTCCTGGACAGCGTCACTAGAGTACTACACGTGTGGTTAGGTTGATGTAGTATTTGACATACGAGGATCAGGTCTCCCCGTATTCGACGGTATTCAGACGAACAGAGTCCGAGAATTCGCAGCCTTTCACCGTAGGTCTTAGATTGTAACCCTATGACCATTTTGGTTGCTGTTCTCTGCGGAAGTCCGAGTGCCTTTTGGTCGCGAATCAGCCATGGATTCCAAGCCTGTATAGCATACTCGACGTGTGGTCCAATGAATGTTGATAATAAACGGGGCAATAGGTCTGTTTCGGATGATAAAAAACACGTTTTATCAATCCAACGTGTTTTATAGCCTTTGAAGACACTCTTGCGCAATGTGTGGAACATCCTGGATCCTCACGAATGATAACTCCCGGGTCCTTTTCGTTCGGAGAACGCGGCAATGGCTGATTTTCAATTAATCATGGAAAGCAACCCCTGTGGAGCAGTGATACAACCTTGATTTTTTCAACGCTGAATTCGATGTCACTAATGATGGACCATCGATTAGTTGCGTCAAGAGTTTCTTGCAAGGTTTCATAATCTTCAGGATATTTTACCGTCCTCCATGTTTTGGTGTCATCAGTGAATAATAATGCCTTTTCTCCAAGGACATCTGGTAAATCGTTTAGGAATACTAGGAAAAGGTACGGACCGAGTACGGATCTTTGTGCAGCTCCACGGACAGCCTCGATCGGTGCGGACAGAGAACCAATAACTCGAATCGATACGGTACATTGTCGAAGAAGTTCCTCCATCCAATCCGGTCCTCGGACACCGTAATTACGGAGCTTCCGCAGCAATATATGGTGGTTAATCCTGTTAAAAGCTTTGGAGAAGTCTAAATATACTAAGTCTACTGCCTCTCCTACATCGACTGATCTTGTCCATTCATCTCGTGCAAGTAGCAGGTTTGTGATACACGAGCGTTTCCTTCAAAACCCGTGTTGGACCGGCTAAAGTATGTTGTGCTTCTTGAAATGATCCATCGGAGAATCAAAAACAATCAATTCCATTACTTTTGACAGAACAAGAAGAAGTGTAAATGGACGGCAGTTCACTTCTACAGCCACCTTTGTAAATGAGCGAAATGATGACATTTTTCCAAGATTGAGGGATCTTCGTCTTGTCGAACATTCTTTGGTGTAAATGGGCGGTTGTTTCAGATATGTAATTTTCCAAGGACGTCAAGGACTGTGATCGGATGTTTTAGTCTCCTGGAGATGAATTCCCGCGCAGCGCCAACAGTTTGTTTTTAACCGTTTCAGATTTGAACGTGACGGTGGTCAGTTGGGGATATAGGACAATTGATTGAAGGCGTGGAAGCTGTAATCCGCCTTTGTTACCTGCAGTGAACACTTCGTAGAACTGGACTTTTACAAATTTGGCTACTTCAGCAGTAGTAGAGGAAACGCGCCCTGCATTTCATAGTGTCGGTACTCCATATTTCACTTTTCTGGTAGCATTGATATTCTTTTACAGTAGCTTTCGATTGGAAATACATTTATGTGCCAGTTTCTTGAAATCTCCGTTTATCCTCTCGCAGTAATTTTACACAAAGGTTTCTCAACATGATATAGTTATCCCCAGTGTCGGCGGTAGGACATCTGAACTCTCCCCAGGAGAAATTCCTTTGTGATGTCCATGTCTTGGTTCGACTACGGATAGGTGATAATCGTGTAGGAAACGTACCGACAGGCTTGGTTTTTGTGGCGACGGTTATAAGTTCTGTTAGTGTTTCAATGAATCCTTTCCAGGACTCCAACGGATCTAGCTANCCAGCAGTGAACACTTCGTCGAACTGGACTTTTAGGAATTCGGCTACGTCAGCAGTAGTAGCGGAAACGCGCCCTGCATGTCATAGTGTCGGTACTCCATATTTCACTTTTCTGGTAGCATTGATATTCTTATACAGTAGCTTTGGATTGGAAATACATTTATGTACCAGTTTCTTGAAATCTCCGTTTATCCTTTCGCAGTAATTTTACACAAAGGTTTCTCAACATGATATAGTTATCCCCAGTGTCGGCGGTCGGACATCTTCTGAACTCTCTCCAGGAGAAATTCCTTTGTGATATTTATGTCTTGGTTCGACTACGGATAGGTGATAATCGTGTAGGAAACGTACCGACAGGCTTGGTTTCTGTGGCGACGGTTATAAGTTCTGTTAATGTTTCAATGGATCTTTTCCAGGACTCCAACGGATCTAGCTGCTCTTCTGGTTGTGTCCATTGTTTGACAGTAGCAAGGTTCAGCAATTCACTGTAGTCAATAACGGTGCGTGTGTTGGTTTTCCGGCACTTTTCTATTGAGGCGTGGTAAATGTAATCGAAAATCAGAACTGCATGGTCGCTTGGTCCCAATGGAGACGTTATTTCGACCGATTCAACCATAAACTCCGCGTTTGTCAATTCAAGTCCAGTGTTGATGTTTGGTGGCCTGTTCCAAATCTGGTGGGATCCTTCACGTGATTATACGTTGGATGTGAGTCTATAAATTGTGATAATTTTCACCCGAAAGGGTGGTGTTAGTTCTGGCTTTTTATAGAATTGGGAAAACTGAAGTTTTCAATTTTGAGAACGAGTAAACTTTACTGAGAGAGCATTTCTCATAGTCTGCAAGAGTGCCTCGTTAGCTAAGTCTGAGGAGGCAGGAGGGCGGTAGACTACACCGATCAAACAATTGCTATCTCTGGACAGCCTCATTGTGCACCAAAGTTTGTCANATATAGCAGCAAACCACCACCTCGTGTAGCACGGTCACGCCCCATCAGCGACATTCCGGGTAGGTGCATTTCAGGATCGAGAATATCAGCAGTCAACCAAGTTTCGGTAATGGCAACAAGGTCCCACTGACCAGTTTGCAAGCTCATTTGTACCTCAGGGAGTTTGCTGAGAAAGTCTTGTGCGTCTGTGTAAAAACAAGCTGGAGAGCGTATGATTAAGAATCCGCTGGGTTTCCAGTCGTTATTTATGCCGACCACTTCGCGGTCGGCTAGCAGTAGTTTTTCGGGGAATCGCTTCTGCTGCTGTGGGCTCCGGAAGAAGTAGAGGGAAGTGGAGTTTGGCTTTCTAACTGCGGACATCGTTTTATCTCACTATTCAACGGTGGTCTGAGGTGTAATCCTGGTGGTCATCTTCTTCGGTTTTGATACCAGACTTGCAAGACCGATGTGACCATTCACGGGGTATTGAGGGTTACTTTCATAATCTTCGGGCCGTTTCCACGGTAGTTTGCTGAACACGGAAGTCGGCTGACTGAGGGGGAGAAAATATTGTGGCATCCAATCAACTCTTGAATAAACATCCACTCTTTACAATCGTTTTGTTGACATGTGGATTGATCTGGATCGTTTAATTTCGGAACTCCGTGATACAATACGACTCATTTACTCTCTGACTCGCGTGTATCTACTGGGTTCGTACGATGGTGTATACGTTCATCATTAAGAAGTATTCTTGTACGACTCCAAACTTTGCCAAGAAGGTAAATAGAAATAAGAACGTCCGCGACGTCTTTATCATCCTTCAAAGTAACGCGAAGTAATCTGGGTTCCCCAGTGTGAGATGAGGAAGGTTGACGAAAGAGGCGTACGACGCTCATTGGGTGAACGTCAATGTTCATTTGAGTACATAGTGCAGTCCAGTGACCAAGCTCTTCCATTTGTCTCTCCCTCAGTGAATTTGCTGTCGCCTCTGGTACATTAGTGCAGATAATCATCAGAGCGCGTGACCACTGGTCCGCTTGTGGTTTTTTGATGTATGATGTACCTGCGGTGTAGATACTTTGAACTCAGTTTAACTCCCAGA
>UZAN01045342.1:15777-32868 GCA_900618425.1 Echinostoma caproni
GACATCAGAGTAAACAGTAGTAGATGCTAATAAGTAGTGTAGAAATCGGCTGACGGTTTTGTGATAAATTAACCCGGATCGATAAAATGTAGGTTAATCCCGTTAGTTGTTTCCAATGTTTATAATTATGTACTGTTTATTTATAACGGAATTTAGATCTACAGTTCTGCGTATCCTTTATATGTCGAAAAAATTAAATCTTTTATGACGCCCTTGGCTTAATATCGGTACATTGCATGCGGTGTTCGACCCGTTTTCCGTTATGTCTAGTTATTCCGAAACTACCTACCTTCCTTCAGGGGAACGTTTTCTGCCCCAATTATCCCACATTAATTCCAGAAACTCCTCCATTCCGTTGCAATGTTAGGCTAACCACAGAATCGATTATATGACGTCCACTATAATTAACGACTGTTTTAGCCATAATACTCACATCAGTGTTAGCCCATTCAAGGAAAACAAAGGTGAACCAGTTTGAATACAGTGAGAAAGAAATGACATCTAAAATGAGTGAAATATCTATCACAGGATATACTCAGAACATTGACTTTTTTCCCATATTCAAACTGATTGTTCACTGTGCAATCTATTTGTGATTTTCTAGTGAAAAATATTGGCGTCTGTAGACGTCTATTCGTTCGCTTTTTTTGTTACCAGTATATTCAAAATGATTGATGTATTCATCATGATCGTTGTTGGTCAGACTATGTTCTGCATGCGATGCCATAACGTGATTCATAAACCATACCTTTTTCAATTTCAATCAATTAAAGATGTCATGTTGCTATGTGAATAGTACGATTGTCCGATTACTCCATCGTTTCTCATTGTCTTGTACTTTTTGTGGTGATCTTGTTGTCATGTGCAGTCCATCCGTGTGGTGCAGGCACGCCTGCTGTACAGCCGAAGTTCACTGGGTCTGCTAAGGACCCGCGGTTGTAGACTCAATGTGGTTTCTCGCTCGGGTTAAGTGGGCAAGCGCCAGGTTGCGGTGATCTATCCGACCGACCGATAAGTAAACCCGATCGGTCGTGTGATTTTCGGGCCGGCAAGGGAGGAGGATAAGTTCCGAATCGGATACTGCTTAAGTGTTCGTCGAGAATCAGTTGTAGAACGATGCGCCATGTGGGAGATTCGGGATGAAAAGGTTCAAGCAATGATGACACTGGCCCGACGTTTGACTCGTCTAAGACGCACTGTTTTTTAAACGGGTTCTCGCAAATTTCCGGCAGGCGTGATACGGGAGTTCAATTGGAAGAAATTCATTCCTGTTCAGCCAACCGAAGACCATAGGTACCGGCCTACAAAAAGTACAGCAACTCCCAAACAATAACCGATTCATAAACAAAAAGTGTATCTCGAACTGTCCTTAAACCCGGGTTACGATGACTTTTGGTAAGTGATCTGTCTAATTTCATCGGTGCTCTAGGCCAAGAGAGAGTGTCGTTCATTCATTCACACAGGCGCGTCCGCGCGACGGTGGTTATCGATCGCTCGGATCTGACTTCTCACTCCACTCACCCGGTTACCAGTCAATCGCGATTATCGTTGCATGTTGGTACGACAGAGCCCATCGATAGACCGAATGACCGTGGCTCTGGTGATCACCGTAGCAAAATGCATAGCCATGAGAATGTCCACCTCGGCTTTCATGATAGGTTGCTCATCTTCGATCAAAGACAAAACATATTCTAGTAAATGTTTCCGAAACGAACTTTTGAAAGACCAAATGACGCTCCGATCCATTAGTTGTAACATTGAAGAACAGTTCGGAAGCAGCCGTACCAATTTGACGTTGGAGAATACTGCGGCTTGGTTATGGTAGGGAGCATTGTTCATAAATAGTAAAATACAGCGCCTTTTGAGAAACCATTTTACGGTAGACATCAGGCAGCTTACCGTGCAATAACGTAGAAGTGAGCCATGCGTTCTTTGAAGAATTATAACTGCATGGGAGGCTTTTTCTATCTATACCTCGAAGGTATCATGGAATTTGAAACTTTCCAATCACCAACGGTGATAACTTTTCTCCAGTCATGTCCCCACAAAGCAGTAACGTGACTCTCTGGATTTCTTGGTTTATATATATATTTTCACACTTGTCTGAGGACAGACTGTGTGCCAAACAAATCATGGTATAATAATCTTTATAAAAAGAAAAATGTTCCATGATTGGCCGAGCCTGGATTTCTTGGACCTAGAAACTAATTTTCCTTCCAGACTTGATGTTCTTTCTGGGAGCTGTCTGTATTACAAAGCGGTTGCATCTAAAATGAAAATATCAGTCAGCATATTCATGTATCAACTGCGGCAACCCCCGCTCGAAATTCGTCCACTGCATCATAAGGTACCGCCAAACTTTCCCCACAAAGCTATAAAGTAATGCAAATGAGTAGTTGCTTGTTTCTTTGTAGGATTGATGACCACTTATATCTGACCAAGAGCGAAACCAACCTTTGGAAGCCTTGAAGTCATTATGATGCAATCTTTGTGCTATCTGGACTGAAGTTGCGGGAGGATTCTCTGCGCCTATATATTATAATTTGGGTAAATCGCTAACACTTGTCATAGCAAGACAAACCGAGTTTTCTGATTTTCCGAAACAATACCCGAGTAATAACATGTGTAGTTTGGCCAGCCTCATTTTGAAATGCTTTTCTTTCTTCAGCCGCGCTAAGTTGCCATTTGTCCGTTTTGCATGCTTCAGCATTTGTCAGTCTGCTTGTGTTTGGGACTAAGCAACGACAACTGCTTTTTCTTACATCCATGCTAGTCTTTTGAAACATTCCCTTATTATTCATTCACTTGGTTCAGTCATGGCTACGATCAAACCGTTGATGAATCTACTCGGAAGAATGGATACCGGAATGCGGTTGCATCTGATGCCCTCACGGATAATGATTCACAACCATCGTCCGATCGTTCGGCCGCCATACCTTTTTCCAACCTTCAGAATAAAAAAGTGCACGAATCCGATTTTGTTGATCCCCTGTTACAGGCAACTCCAAACGGTTCGGGACCCGACCATTCGGTTTTAAGATCAAACGGTCGGGAATCTGATAGTTCTTCTTCCACACAGTCTGCTGTCGTACCTGGTCTTCGAGCCAATGACCTGCAACCCACTCCATCCTCACATGATCCGGGTAGGTTCAGTAGGAAGTTTCTGTCAATGTTTTTCACTCCTTGATCTCTATCGTTTTCTCTTTATGAGGATCAGTTCGTTCATATACTTCCTCATATGCTTCTTCGTCAAGTACCTCATTTGCAACATCGGGTAACTTTGTTGGAACAACATCCAACCCCGGATACGCATGTCTAGCGTGCGGCAAGAATTTCGAAACCGGTCGTGTATTTACAGGGAGATTTTGTAGAGTCTTTCACACTTTATTTTAATATATATCTTTATACATAAAGATTGCATTGCAATAACTGAGGCGAATAGAGAATGCCCTAACCAGAGTCATATAGTCGCATATTGAATAGACTGTTATGATTCAATGACACGATACGACTGTGAAGTAATTCATTAGAGGACAGATACGGAATCAGTTTCGCACAAGAGCTCGCAATTGCAGTCACACTTGCTGCCGCGTTGTTTTACACTTATCTATCTGTCTGTTGTGTGATGTACGGTAGCCCTTTGATTGGCCGCTTCCCCCTTCCTGAAAATTGTATCATTACGTATTCAATAAAAAGAGGTAAAACTGGAAAAGAAAACGTAGACGGAACTCGGCTTCCGAGGATGCATTCCGGTGTTAAAATGATTTAATTACCATGCTTCTTGTGACGATACTTGGTATATAATTGAGATTGCGAGATCCGGTTAGATGCGTTTGATTCTTACAGTATGCCAAGTTTCCGCAACCGTAGTTTAGCCTCTTCGTGTGACACATTTCTTGACACATCTTGGTTGAGAATTGTGATTTTCGTCGATTTTCAAACTATATGTAGTGTTTCTGGTTAGGACTTCAATCGTGAGAATTCTTACCATGAAACTGTAGTATGCTCACGTTAGTTTTGTTACGTCACACGCAATGTTGTTGCTTACTGTTTTCATCGATCACAAACAGCCTCACTTGTCTTACCTGTTATAATAAAGGTTGTCTGTAGTTCAGTTCACTGCGTCCTATGTTGTTTCATATCCTGAGCATGTTCTCAATCTCCTGCATGACTAAATAAAACTTTTTACCCTACGCTCTTCATATACATTTCGTACACCTACTTGGTGACATTGCCGCCTCTTCGCTGAATCACTGAATTGGGTTTCGTCCTGCTTCGCTTGAATCATGACCCAAAGAATACCAAGATGACTTCGAAAGGTAAGTATTGTGGTATCTCTTCAAACCGATAGAAATCGTGTTGTCCAATAATGTGACGCTCATGCCTTGCTCAGTTATTACCCATCGTCCACGAGAGCTGTTGATTGATTCAGTGTTACTGCACTCATAATGGATAGAATCACTTTCACAGAGAGCGGATTTATTGTAAATAAGGATTTAGAGTCGGTTAGCAATATAATGTCGAATGATGTAAATTCAGTTGCATTCTTTATACATGTTGCCATTTGAATCCTGTTGTCTTAACCCGTTTTTGGACTCAGAAATTCGTAGTCCGTCGTTGGGTAATGACGCCCTGGAAGTAGCCGAAAGCTTCGTCTACCTCGGGAGGGGCATAACGACTAGCAGAGGTGTGGGCGAGATCTCTCAACGCGTGATCAAAGCTAGATTAGCGTTTGCTAATCCGCGGCATCTCTTGCGCCGGCATGACATCCCTTTCACTGAAAGAGCGTGTGTGTTGCGCAGCGGTACTCACTGTGTTGATATATGGCTGCGAAACCTGGCCTCTCCGAGCAGATCACGTCCAACGACTATCGGTCTTCGCCAACCGTTGTCTGCTCAACATCACCCGCGTATGGTGGGAGCATCGCGTGACTAACGATGACGTCAGACGACGGATGCTAGGATCAGATAGTCCTCCGTTAAGCAAAATAATTTCACAGCATTGTTTTAGGTGACTAGGGCACGTCCTATGAATGTCTGAATAACGTCTGCCACACTATTCGCAGACCGGTCCAGGTAGGAAGAAACAGCGAGGTGCGTTGGTGCTTCCTGGCTCCCTGACTGGTGTCCCGAAGACTCAGATTGTCTCTGGCTAAAGACACCGCGGAATATGACATCGAACCGAAGTCAGTGGCATGAATTCATCCTTTCCTGTGCACAAGTTGTGCCTATTTTGGGAGACGGGGAAAGAAAGCCAACCTCTATGGTCAATATACAGAGAGCACAGTCCAACTGTGTACAAATACTATTTCAAGCATTCCGGTCTGACAAGAAGTGACATCAAGGTCACCACTGCTGTCGGTTTGTTGCCATGACCTTCAGTATCTTCAACCAAGCGGTTACGGAGTCTTTTGGACTCCAACCCGGAAGACGAGGAACCCCTACTAGAGTAGGAGTCCCTCGCTAATCGCTCTATTTATTTCTTGATGCCTCGTCTGCTGGTCTTAACGTGACTTTCTCCAGTCCGCAGCGGCCATTGCAAATAAGTCGCGGTGTGGTAAGCGACCGTTAAACACACACAAAACGGATTGTAGCCAACGGACCCGACTCAGTTGAATTCGATACTATAGCGAGTTCTTGTTCGAGGCATTCACAACCACCCGACAACTTACCTTTGGATTATTAACCCGCTCACTCCATCCACACATGGGCCAGGCTACGTATGCATCGGTTGTCGAAAACCACCAGGCGACAGATGTCTTTTCGCAAATTCAAGGTCTCGAATCCGTAAAGAAGAACTGATCGTACAACGGAGCAGTATACGCATTATTTCAACTGCAATGAGACACCAAGTCGTCGCCAAATGTGTTTTAGTCTTGCATACACTGCTAGAGCCTTGGAAAATTCGAGCTGTCTTAGGTGCACACATGACACCCCCAGACCCTTAATTCTTTGATAGTACAAATATTTGAACTACATGCTTGCAGTTGATTTCTACGCTGTTTAATCAGTGTATTCACCCGTCGGATTCAGGGTGAAAACAATTTATTTTCTGCCGGATGGTGCAGCCGCCCACTATTCAAGAGCCGCAAGGACCCGGCTCAAAGAAACGTTCCCACAAAAAAGAATTTGCAGTGAATGTGCCGTTACTACCCAGTCAGCCGGTTGTGACCTCTAGATTTGTGATTTCGCCTGTTGTCTGCTATCTTCACTACAATTGCATACCATAGAAACGGAAACGTATTTCAGCGTCATCGCGAAAGATCCCACTCGAAGAAGTCAATCAGGTCCATGCGAATCCGTGGGTATGGCGAAAATGAAGAGTGATGGTTTGCGCACTTGTCTTAATCACTAACAGGGTAGCTGACATGGCCTTCGAAATACGTGCACATGTAGATCCGAGTCATGTCTTCAGTTCGAGTTTCTTTCAATGTGATGGACTGTAACAAATTCACAATAATAGATATCATCCATCGGGAGATATTTTTTCTCATGGCTGTGTCAAATGGCCCTAGTGTACGTATAACACCGATCTTTATAAATATGGCGCCATCCGGTTTGGTCGTGAATTGAAGAATGCTGCCGAGGCATTATTTTATGACGCCTTGAATTAATTTGTCTGCTGTTGTTTAAAGTTACTATGGTAAAGTGAAGCCTGTCGTTTTCTCACTCCATGAAGCTGGCGCTTCGCGACGGTGGTTGTGCACTTCTGTATAGGCCGCCCAATCCAGTGTAACTGGAAACTCGAAGTCTTTCCAAGGTACAGCACTCCTCGAATAGTGTGGCTTAACAAGATCCATATGACTGCTATCCCGAAAACTCATTCGAAAGTTCATTCGAAAGAAATACTCCTAACTCGTCTTTTGAGTCCATCTGACAAGAAATAAGACTGGAATTGTTTTTTGACCAATCAATGGATAAAACAAATCGGCGGACTCTCGTTCAGCGGGTGCACAAACAATTCGGCAGATGGATAAGTTTGTGAGTTGCGGAAATACTTTGCTACTTGACCTGGTTACGAAGGACTTTAGTTATGGAAATGAACTGCGCTTGAACTTTTTTCATTCCGCACTCTATTGCCCCTGTGGATTAGCATAAAACTAATAGTACCTGTTGTATACATCGAGTAGGAAACAAAAATCAATATCAATCTAGGAAATGTTTCCGGATTACCGCGAAGACTGACACGTTGAGGATGTCGACATAGTGGGTTTTATTTCTGTGTTCGCGAAGAAGAAAACGAGCCATCGATGCAGGGTAGCTTAATTAAATAACACTCGCGTTACACAGAAATCGGCTTTAATTTAGTGAATACTGAGGCAAAACCTGTATCAGGGTATGGTGCATGGGAATCTCCATGTATCGTAGTCAAATAAATGTCCGTCCATTTCTGTGTTCACGACGGGTAATAAATAAGTGAAAATATGTAACTGTGGGTTGTTTCACGCTGTATTTTGAAATTATATTGTTGAAGTTCACAAACAGCATGGATAGGTTTCACAATTCGAGGTTTGCGACGAAATTCCCTTGATACACACTTTTTGTTTGTCAATCAACATGCAAGGTAAATTCCGATAAGCATTTATACTAGATGGTATTTGTAGTGATCCAGATTATTTGGAGGGACGGGAACAACGAGGTGTCAGTTTGGCATGAAATGGACGTTTAGGGTCTACGAGAATCCCTTTTACAAAGTTGACACTAAGTTTTACGATAATCCTAAAGTTTCACAAGTAACTCACAGTAATTGAAGACACGCGGCTGACAGTCGTTAGACCATGACGTAACACAAAGTTTTCTTGAAGTTGACCAACCAGTTTTTCTTTCTACAACAGTCCCCGATCAGTGAGCTCCTCGAAGGCCATAAGCACGGCCAGCTCTCGGGCAGATGGAATAGAGCAACGGCAAACGACTCCCCATTCAATTCCGGATATGTCAGCTCGTGGGGATGTTGGTGATCTACGGTCTGCAAACACATCAGGGAACACAACTCCTGTGACTCGGTTCAGCTTGCAATCTCCTGGCCCAAATGAGCTCCCCACAAGTAGGAACGATTCACGCAGCAATTCCCCATCCGTGATTCGGTTGTACACCCGGTTCAAAAAGCCCTCCCCATCGAACGAAATGGATTCCGATGTTGATGGTGAAGATGAAATTTCAGAATTAGTCAAGGAGTTGGAATATTCAGTATGTTTCTTTACTTATATTTTCGATAAATATATGCTTATGTATATCACAGTAAGTAGTATGTAAATGACTGGACAAAATTCCCCTGAAAGCACACGACCGGTTTCGCGGCTCTTGTTGCTCGTCAGGCATGCGTATCGGGTAATCTTTTGTTAGTTTATTCATATACTTGTATGCAGAAAGTGTATTTGCGGCACAATAACCTTGTTTGCAACACCGAGTGGCTTTTGGATAGACAGCTCTTTCAGAGCCACATGTACCAAACAGCGGAATCTACGGTGGTCGATCACATGCTCCAGTCAACGACCGCGACTGTATTGGCAAACAGGTAAATAAATTAAAGTTATTTACCAAGATAACACTCAACTCCAACAATAAACAACTAATAAAAAGCTAGTCATCTATATCTCCATCGAGTTCTATAACGTAAATAGTCCCTCGGGAATGGTTATCACATCCAAGTATACAAAATCAAGTGCACTGTTTCCAAAAAGATATATATATATATATGTATTTATATATTATACTGCTGGGTTCGTAACTGCGTGGACCACACTCTGCTCGTTTCAGCTTCAAGAACCACCTATCATGCACTTTCCTGAGGCAGTTTTGGATGTTTTTGGCTACCCATTTGGATAAATTGTGGGACGAAGTTGGGGAAGTAGAGTTGAAGAGAAAACGAAGAATTTATGAAAACTTAGGTTACATTGATAGTGAGCAGATGCATGAGTGTTACTTTACCATAATCAGCCAATTAGTGTATCCAACTATTGGTTACGCTGATCCCAGGCCCCAATCGACGAATCCTAACGTGACCTATATGAGCAAGTCTCCTGGTCATGGTTTTCATACCCTCATGCCGGATCTTAGTTTGGCCACCCTTAGCATTTTCCATGTACTACCTGCTTCGTCAAACAGCATGCGACGTGGCAATCTATTTGGTTACATGTGTAACACATGTCCCAACCAACTGCACGTATTTCACTTAATCCATCTAGGTAGATGACTTTCTCCACTGGACAACCACTATTAACCAAAACTCAGCGTTGCCTTTCCGGTTACCCCACCAGATTTGTGCAATGCTACGTAGATAGTGATGTTCCGACACCGACGGTCCTTCTTCATCTTTTTTTCGTAATGGCAGAGTTTCTGTGCCGTGTAGCAAAACCGTCCGAACTGCAGCATANNNGGCTTTTCGCGAACAGCCGGATGTTGCGGCGGTGCCATGGATGTCCCAGGTTGGCCAGTGATTTTCGAGCCTTCCGTATGCGTGCCGACATATAGGTGATGCATCCGCCAGTCGAGGTATAGCCACCTAGACAGCAATATTTGTCTGCTTTCAACCCAGATCTTCATTTGGCAATATAATGTCCTCTGCATACTCCATATGAGGCAATCTACCAACCTGGGGTAACTCAATGCTACTAGTCTCTCACGAGAACAGAACTTAATCTCTAACGAAGTTGAATAGCAAAAGAGAAAGAGCAATCTTGATGAACACCCCTTTCTGTATTGAACTTGGGTAAAGTAGTGTCGCAAGTTCGAACTCGGCTTCAGTTATTCGCATAGAGGTCGCAAAATTGAAGTAAATTTCTGGGGCACACCCNTGAGGGAGAGGCAGCACTGAAGTATAGAGCGGTCGACTGAGTCAAAAGTTTCAGATCGAGGAGGATAGAACTTGTAGGGCCTACGAAAAGCACGTCTGTATTCTAGAATTTGGCGAAGAGCAGAAATGTGGTCTCTATAGCCCTGACGGGGTCTATAACCAGCCTCATTCTCACACGTGCGCCTTACCATGGAGCAAACAAACGACGGAGTATGATGCCAGCAAGGAGTTTAGAGACAAGATTCATCAAACTAATTCCTCTGTCGTTTTCACGAGATGACCTCACCGCTGTTTTAGATCGAAGAGATCTGTCTTTTATGCTTTGATCACGCGCCAGAATCGGTCGTTGTTTTGATGGGTTTTTGGATTACTTCCTTGAATAACGTTCAGTGTTCATTTAGTTGGTTGCACTGAGAAGCAGTGCAAGAGCTTCGCTTCGAAGGCTGATTTGCAACATTCGCTTACATTGTATTGTGGGCATCCGTTTCCAGGGGTTTTGTTGCGGTTGTTTACCAGGTCTAGAAAAAACTTGGCGTGTAACAGCATGATACGTACCACGAATGTTGACTCATGAGAGCGACAGTCTTGAATGGACCCCCACCAGCGGTAGCCGGTGGGGATGTGGTCGATTTGAGTTCATCACTTAAAAGAGGTTGATGGATTCCATGTGAGGCGATGTCGTTTCTTGTTGGAAAATGTGGTGCTTAGCAGGAATGATCCGTTCAGAGTCAACGTATGTGACCTCCGATGTCCGTTCGGTTGACTGGGATTGCGTGCGGGTCGTCTGGGCTTCGTTCTGCTTCGTGAATCGTCTCAATTTCTTTGCAACTTTAGACCACTGAAATTCTCCATTTTCTGTTCGACTCTGCTTTCAACTTTCCTGTCTTCTGTTCTTCATCCAAAAGGCGGCAACCAGAACTGCCGCACGAAGATGCGTGGTTAATGGTTTTACGAACTGAACTGAACTGTTCTGCTTCGTCCAGGGATCCCACTTGGGCATTGAAGTTTCCAAAATCTACTACGATATCCGTTGATCAAACACTTTCGAGCAATTCAGAAAGATTATTGTAGAATTCATCCTTCATTTTAAGTGCACTGCAATCGGTCGTTGCGTACATCTGCATCTGCATTCTCTGCCTTCACTTTGCGGTTACTGCTAACTTCCTATTTTTTCCGCGTATACTTTCATGTTTTGACCAACATAGTAGCCGAAAGACAGCAACGTTATTCACAGTATGATAATGCAGAGTTGATGATTGTGTAAACTGAGAGTGAATTGCGTTTTTATTCATCTAGTTATTTTTGGTATGCTACTGTTCATCCATTTTTGTGAGTGTTTCCAGACTGGGTACCCAGAGATGAATTGTCGTTCTCGTTGCCACTTTATTGTGCTTATTCAGTCGAATAAGGTTCACTTCTTTCAAGTACTGTCTTACTCTATAGAGATACTCTGGTACGTAACGCTCACTGCTAAATCCTGCATTGTTGCTCAAGAATTCTTATTGGCACTTTACACTTGCACTTTACAAACTTCCCTAGGGTGAAGAAGATACCATAGACCAAACAATTGATTCTGACGAGAGCCTCTGTCTGGATCATGTGGAAGATGTGATCGTACCGAAGAAGCCTGTTTCTCCGTCCGCATAAACGCATTTCGGGACTAATGCCTGTTTGGACCGTGTCGCGTTGTGATCTCCAAACTACTAGTTCACTCCCTAGCTACTTTTCAGGCCTGTCACCCGATCATTATTCCTCTGCTTTGCTCAACTTCATTTCTCTTTTACCCTCTTTGTCCTTCTCTGTCCCACTTTACCATTCGTGTTGATTTGTTACACAACTCAGTCATTGACTCCCTCCTGGTTTGGCCTTGTAGCATTTGGCCTCACACCGGACAATCCCGATTGTTTCATATATATATCCATCTTCTCGTCCAATCTATTCGTTCTCTTCATACACGTTCCTTCATTTCTCTCTTCAGCACGGATCCCGTTGACTTTCATTTCTCCCATCCCCGTGCTTCTGTATGTATCGCGTGATCGCTCGTCAAATGGTACAATGCAGTCACAATTCACTAATTATTTTTTCGGTTCTTCAACAGAATGTCCAGCATCATCATCATCGTACAGCGAAATACAGTGAAACTAACTTCACTGACCGCTGCCAAACTCAATGTATGCAAGGTTAGTAGTAAAATTTAAGTTGGACAGGGGTTAAATCTATTTTGAGGAAGGGAGAAGATGAACCACTAAGGTCAACACAGAGTACACAATCGAATGTCCAGCGCTCCGTTCAGTAGCGGGATTCGGTGTTCGATGAAGTCATGTTGGCTGAATGAAAACACTAAGCTCAATGCTCGTGCCACTCGATTAATAAATTAAAATGGTGCTGTTCATTGCTTGGAAGCACAATTTATCAGACAAACATAAATCATGAGAATAGCGACCTGATTGGGTTTTATCACCAGTGCGAATCCATCTATCCAGCAGGGGATCGAACCCGGGATCTCACAGGCAGCTATATCTCACCAGGTGAACGCATCACGAATGATGTGTGGGCTCGCGTACAGAAGGCTCGATTGGAATTTGCCAACTTGAGACATCTGTGGCACTGTCGCGACATCCGGCTGTCCGTGAAGGGTCGAGTGTATGCTGCGGCAGTTAAGCCAGTTGTCCCATACAGTGCAAAAACTTGACCATTAAGAAAACTGCATAAAGACAGACTGTCGGTGTTTGAACACTGCTGTCTACGTAGCATTGCACGAATCTGATGGGGCAGCCGGACGAGCAATGCTGAGGTTAGGGGCGGTCGTCCACTGGAGCAACGGGCTTTGAGCCCTGCATCTTTTACTCGTGAGAAAATGAAGAATTCTAGCAATCTCCAAGTGCCGGACTCGAAGGCACCAAAAACCAACGGACAAGGCTGTATCCGTCTCCCTGCCAATGGGCTAGTGGATGCTAGGGCAGAGTTATGGAAGCGCAGAAGTATTTTGTGCCAACCCCGAACTCATGGGTCAGGGGTGAGGATCGCCAAAAGGACTGAATAGAGTGAGCCGGAAACACCAGTTTGCGAATTAGAAGTGAAAACAATGAAAGCATAAGCGAAGAATGGTTGCTATTTCGGGAAAGCGTCCGACACACTCGAAAGAATACAGTTGGTGGAACCTCAATTCAGATGGTAATTGGGACTGATTATGAGAGCATATCAGTCGGCAACATTGTTATCGACGGTGGAGCACTGGTAGGGTGTAAATTAAACTATCGTAAATCAGGCTTCAAGTTATGGCAGAATACTTTGAGAGCGTAGCATAGTGAGCGACAATACGAAGGACTTGAGGGACGCCAACACTCAGGGAGAATCCATATGCTCCATCAACTTTAAAGAAACGCATCGACTAATCATGGCATGTAGTCCACGCTGTTTGAATCACTCAGAAGCTGGGCTCATTTTTGCTAATAACTCAGCGACAAGAGCGAAAACATACAAAACAGCTGGTGAAACCGGTTTGCACATAGTTCTTGTGGTTGTATGAATGTCTTAGGTTTTCAACTCACATTGTCCTTATACCCACTGAGTTCCACCGCATGTCGAATTACTTAGTGTGTGTGCTAATTTTCACGAAACTCGACTGCTGAACAACAATGAACAGTCGTGATAAACCAAATGAAATGGTTTTTTTCTGTTAAAACATGTCAGTTAGGGTTGGTGTTAAGCCATCAATACGGTGCGTGGATCCGGTGATTTGTTCGATAGCTCCACTGGTATGGGTGTGCAGAATCACTAATTAGTTTCCCAAGAAGTATAGGAATCACCAAGTCATCATTACGGTCACCGCAAACTGCTTAGTCGTGAATGGAGTCCTTAGCTGATTCACACGCCATCGATTGTATGCTCCTCCGCCGCTCTGGCACAGACGTGAGCGAGTTCCATAACTCGCGCAATACGCGCCAACTGAGATGAACAGAAGACAATCAAAGGGGTCCTTCACTCGATATGGTGTAGTTCATAGAGCAGACCAACACAATAATGAGCAAAGTGCTATTCAGTGGTCCGAGTTCTCTTCCTTTCTACATGTAAGAAGTTATGGTCTTTCGATAGTATATTTAAAGGTTACGACCAGGATTTCTCATCTTTTGGTGATTTCGTCTCTGGGCAAACGCTCTGCCCGTTCTGTCCTCGATGAAGAAATATATTCACTTACAGAAACTTCCGTCTTCTAGCTTTTATCCGGTGTTCATTGAAACTACTCGTTACCAAGTTGGTTATTCGGACACTATCCATGTTACATTTCTGTCAGGATTTCTATTGATAACCGAATGTATTGTGTTGATTCAACTCTCCGAGATAACACCAAACAAGAATATACATGCTGCGATTTCAAAACAACAAATCAGAGGCCAACCGTCTGGACCAATCAAAAGCTATGCTATGAGAACAAGATTGCTTTAATGAGAAGAACAAAAGCTGCTACTGCTTGATGCCTGTATTATCAACAAAATTTGTTCGTACATATTGCGTCACATTGATTTCCTTTAATAAGTAAACAGCTCCTTTTGTGGCCCACCCGCTTTTCGGTATCGGGAGATTTCGGCAAACAATTGCAATTTGAATTCCTGATTTGCGTCTATTTCGATGCGTGCTGCAGTATTTGCCTACTTCATTAAGAATGGTAGCATGGTTGCTGAGTAACACGCCGTTGCCAAGTTCTGATGTCGATTCGACGAGTGTTTTCCAGGCCATTCAATCAGAAAAATGCCCTCTTCAGACGGTTGCATTATTGAACTGATTCTACTTTAACCCAGTTTCAGTTTTTATAACCATTAACCATGCACTTACGTGCGCCAGTTTTGGTTGCTGTCTTTTGGTCGCCCATTTGGATACAAGAGAAGGATGAAGGTCGGAATGCTAAAGGCTAATTCAAATAGAAGATAGTGAACTCATATAGACTGGTGTTAAGGGAATAATGAGTAGATGCATGAGCGCCACTGTTTGCGACACCCAGCCACATCACTCAATGTCTCTAACGATCGGAGTCTAACGGGACCTATGTGACCCAGTCTCCTAGTTAGGGTTTTCATACCCTCATGCTAGGTCTTCGTTTGACCACCCTTGATCTTTCTTCAACAACTCCGTGCCTCGGCAAACATCACTCGCCTTGGCAACCTATCTGGAGACATGCGTAGCACATGCCCCAACCAACGTAATCTATGGAGGTCGACTTCCGCGATTACGTAAAACGCGCCTATTGCTCATCCTTTAACTTTACCTGAAGAGCGGTTATTAAAATTTTCCTATCGAATCGCACCTACGTGGCTTAGACGCAGAGGAAGTGCGGCTATTTCCAGTTTGATTGTAGCGCACTTAGTCGCGAATGCTTATAGGGGGAGACTAAGTCGACTTTCACCATCATGTCCCACAACATAAATCCAAGGCTGATCGAATAAAAACGCTAGCAATAGCCGAAGCAATCTTCATCCGCTTGTTGAAATCAGAATTGTTTGCACGAGGAAAACTTGTTTAGCCACTCAGACTTCTCTGGTCCGAAATGAACAACGTCATGCATGAGCGCCATGATAACCCAAATCAATTATCAACCTGTTCTTATCCGAACAAGAAAGTTGTCCTTTCCCCCACCCCGTTGCTATAATTATTTATTATCTGAACTGTCTGACTCCAACACATCCATTATTTTCCTGCATAATACGATTGTAGGGTCTTGAGAATGGACTCACTGATCTGTGTTTTGATTAGAACGATGAGCTTATCTTATGATTTCAAATTTATCTGTTAATTGACAATGTAATATTTCTGAGCCGTTCAGGGAGAAATTAATTCGAATATGGTTCATGACATGTTAGGGATTGTTCTTCAACCATACAATAAAGGTTTGCATTGGTATTGTTCATTCTGCAATGGAGGGCGTCGACACCGTCTCGGTTGGTCATTATTCCACCGATTCTGACGGCTAATGTAAAATGAAATCTTATTTCTCTCTGACCAATCTCATCCATGCTTGTCGGTTCATCAGAAAACGGTTGTTGCAGCAAGCGAGATTAGTGGGATGGCTGAATGCATGGACCAAATTTACGGCTCTCTTCTGGAGTATCTTCGAATTAAGTTAGCTGTGAACCAGTTCCAAGCTATGCCGAACGGACAGAAAAAGTCGGATTTCGATGGCAGGTTTGGTTACGTCGGTCCGTTCAGGATAACTGTGCCCCAGTGGATCAACGTGAATTTTTGGTCCGTGCTCAGCGGGAAATTAGTTTGTAATCGCTACCGATTGACAAGCTCGATGAGTACCGGAAGTCGGTAACAGGAGAGAAAGGTTGCACACATTCGGTAGTGTTGCTCTCCGTTCCACACATTCTGAGACGGATTGGTCTAGAAATGACTGATCCGATTTCGCTGTTTTCTTTTAATTGAATTGAGGAATCAATGTCTTACTCATTGAGTACAGCAAGAAAAGAATATCAATACAACTAGGCTGGAAAAAGGTTTAGCCGTAGTTTAGTTAACGTAAAATGATTCGTTCGCTGTGATGTTTGATTACCTCGCAAGTATGTGAATGCATAATTGTCTGACTGCGTGTTGGTTGGAGGAGGGGTGGAGGATGATTTTCACCAATAGATAAACGTGTGTGTGGGAGAGTAATTAATTTCGAGAGCACATCACCGCATCAGAAGCACTCGCATACCCATACGCTTGGCGAAAGTGAAATCTCAATTATTGAATCGATGACGAGTACGTCGGTTGTCAACATCTAACAAGCATTTTCGTGGTAACGAGAGTGATGCCAGAAGACTTCAAAGGAGTCAGTGGGTCGGTTCTAAGAGAGATAAAAAGCCGATATCGATCAATCTTTCTTAGCGGTAGAGTAATTCAATTATAAATCGAAAAATGACAGAAGACGAATAACTATCGTTTATGTACTTTGTCGGTTGGAACTATTGTTTTCTGTTTGGTCCGGGTGAATCTATTCTAGGAGACAAAACTGTTGCACCCTCCTTGGTCTTCGCACCACATTCACTTCTGAATGAAGTGGAATACTGAAGCTGTGGTATTACTAGAGCGATCGAGTCAAATGGTTGAATAGTGAATTAACATTACTGCACTTCTATTAAAAAATAGACAGTGAAAGATGATGCCACGACAAAATTTTTGTCCGCAAACTGTTTAGTGGATCGACTGGATGATCGTCTTGTTGTCGGCATCAACGGCTCAAGCTTCAATGAAGGGAGATCTGTCGCTTGCCGAGGCTTTCAGAATCAGTGATAAGCACAATGATTTGATGAAAGAGACTAC
>UZAN01045343.1:5484-28971 GCA_900618425.1 Echinostoma caproni
ACTATCCTAAAGCAATCTTGTGTACGATGCAATATCCAACCAGCCGTTATGAGGAGCAAATCTTGCATACCCGGATTGTTGAATTCTACAAGAATCGATCTCGCTGGAGTTTGCCTACACGGCCCAGGGTTCTTCCACACTCCCACCCTGTGCACTCATTTGAAGGCATTTTGCGGATTTAAACCTGCCAGCCGCAGGATATCCACCGCCCTACTTCGATCCATTTTCCTTCTGGTTTTCGCCTCCTTCATTATAAGCTCCTCTTTGTTGAACATAAGCACTGTTTTATGACAGTTTCTTGAAAGTTTCCGTTGAAGAACCGCTACAGTTACGCTGTTACTGAAGTTGTGATTTCAAGTTCATTGCCTGTCTTGCAAGAATTTGTGCACGTTCTACGAGAGCGTTTGATGTTAATCATGAGATCAAAATGCTGTAGGAAGTCGATACCTTTGATGGGAAATGGGACTACCGCGACCAAGAACACCCAGCGCAAAGTGCGACGTAAGCCAAGGTTTATCGTTGGGGACTTTTGGCCATACGTAGAAATGAGGGTGACGTTCGCGGCACGAAGTCGACAGAGTGCGGTAGTCATCAGGTCACCAGAACTCGGCAGGCACTGACTTCTGAGCCTGTGTCAATAAGGAATTGAGTGCTACTGGCATCATCCCTAACGTATATAAGGCAACCACTTAACGACCTAACGACCGAGTTTGTCGCCACAACTGATCACGTCTTCAGTTTCCCTGGCTTGCGCCGGAGAAAATGCATTCAGCTTAGCACCCTCGAGCATTGGCCCTCAGTGGTACCAATAGCAACCTGCGGGGTAAAGTGAAACAACACGTTGTGGTGGTGAGGAACTATTTTGAGATCTGGACCAGGAAAGCGATGTATTCCGCTTCCCACGGTTATTGTCAGAAAGATGGTCGAGGACTCGACACATCATGTCTAGGAGTTTACCCATTTTGTTCTCCAATAGAGAACCAGGGACTATACGGGAAACCGTGCTAAGAGCAGTGATATTAGTGGACACTGGGGTTTGGGCTACCACGGATAACTGGAGATGGAGATGGAGCATCATCTCATCGGCGATGGATGTCGCAACCGTCAGAGCGGACTTTCAGGTGAACACCACAATTGCTTGTACGTCCGGGAGAGTCGCTGCATCCTCATCCCTCTCAAAATCTCCTCACTTATGGCGGATGGTCCCATAACTTGGTGCACTTCGCGCAACAGGGGTAGATGGGGTGCGATCCCCGAGTGGCAAGTTTTTAAAAAGACGCTGTGCTCGCTCAATGTTGAAGGGTGATGCTCGTTTGATCACAGCCTCTTTTAGGACGGAATATTTTGGGAAGTCCATGATGATATCCTGCATTTACCAGACTGTCATGGGGAGCTTACTAAAGGTCCAATTCGTTTTGGGACGATCAGCAGTAATACCGACATTTTCGAATTGGACTTCCAGAAGCCGGAAGCAGAAACTGGGGCCAACTATGACGAAATCGGGGAGGCGGGTAAACATGCCTGCGACGATGATGTCATACTTAGGGATTGAAGCTGGGTCCAGTATGCTACCGAGACTCATGATGTTGAAAAAATATATCTATAACGGATAAACTGAGGAAAAGGTGGTTTTACTGTAAGATAAGTAACAAAGCAGGAAATCATGAATACAAGGGTGGACTCATTGGTGATCCTAGAACTTGAATCTAGGAAATCCAGGCTCACCAATTTGGAAGGAAGCATTGGCTCCGTCCACATGTCGCCATGGTTCTTCGTCTCAACGACTTTATAGACCCAGGACATTTTCTACGAGTCGTAACGATTACCCAGTACAAACAGGCGACCTCAACAGCCAACGTAAATGAAATAGAAGGCAGATTGTGAGACCTAAACCAAAGCACTTTATTTGAACGTAAAATACAGTGACGTTGCAGAGTATGTGGAAGCAACGCGCGTCAGCGTTCAGTAAAACAAGAACATGACGTAAAACACTAGTGACTACTACTGCAATCAGTGGTCATATACACATTCTATTCTCGTTTCTATGATGTTGCTTACCGCGCTTTAGTTGCTATTCTCTGCTCATGCCGTGATAAAATGGAATTGATTTACAATACTGACTTTGAATGCCCCTTTTTAGTATGTATACGGCTTTCTCCATGGTGATGGAGCTTTTTTCATCTGACGTTACCCACCGGCAACTCTCTCGAATCTCGTATTCAATTTGCTTCAGTAATACGTTTAATTAATTTTGCCATTTTTTGTGAAGTTATTTTTCACTGTTTGTTTCATTTCAAGCCAAAATAATATAATTTGTTCTTAAAAAGACGATATCACATTCAACAAAAACATAACAAAATCAATTAGTACTAATACATTTTGGATTAGAATAATAAAAGTTGCACATTCCTTAATTTATTTCCAAAACTTAGCCACATAATGTGTTGTAGCACCTATAACCAAAAGGTTATTTGATTACTTATTGATTTATTAATTAACTTTTAAGTGACGAAAACAAATTTTCAAATAATAATAGTGAACAAATCAATAATTTTGTTTTAAGGTTTGCAAAAACTTAGAATTATTTATATAACTGATATACGTGTAAATATATGTAGTATTTTGAATATTACTCGAAATGGAGTTCATAAATTCGCGCAATACCGATCCCCGAAATAGAACAGCCTCGAATTGAATAACACACGTGCTTTATTCGAATCGTATACTATGCATATTCAATGCATTTAAAGGGTACAAGGAATGTTCAAGGTCAGTATGACACATCACAATATATCAATAAATTCAAAGGTTCTCCTCAAAGAGCAAATATTAGAGTAATAAATATGCGTCACTTCTAAGCGTTACAAGTCTATTACAATAAATTTCTTTCCGCACACAAGTTAGGAGGTCAATTTCGCTGCTTCCTTATGCTGAGAAACCGAAAGATATTTACCGTTCTTGAGACTGCCAAATTTGTAGGGTTTCCAGCACTACAGCTTGATGATCTTCAGTTTTTGTTTTATATAAATTAATGTTATCTGCATATCACTTTGATTTGCGAATAACAATAAAACGTCTTGTTAAGAGGGCGTAAACTTTGTACCTGATCCTCTTCAGTTGAAGGTCCTGGTGTAGATAGATTGAAACAATGTAATTATGCGAGATCTAGTGAATAAATAAACGGTTCACTCCAAATTGCATTATAAATCGGAAGCTAAATTCTGAACTGAAATGCAAAATATTTGGCTAAATGTAGAGTGGTAACGAATCTAGAATCCAAAAGGACAGGATATACTTGGGCTGTTACTCTGAAAGAATCTATTTTTCTGAGCATCAAGGCAAAGCAAATAAGGATGTGGTTTTAAGGTATCCGAAAATTCATGATTAGAAGTCAAAAATCTTTTCAACGATGTAGTTCTTTTTTTCAGCCAACATGTTACTTGGATTGATACTGCTATTCATTCTATTGAAATGTTCCATCTTCGAATGCGCCACCTGCATTGATGATCAAGGAAATGCTGTGGATTGGTAGTCTACCCTTATTTCTAGTTTTATGATGCAGGTTTATTGGGTACAAATTGCCGCAAAGTTTTGAATACGTTTACCTTACTCCCACTGTCAGTGAGTGGCAAAAATCGGAATTTTTCATAAACGAGGATGGAATGATGAAAAACCTATTTGAGGAAATGCATCGATTAAAGAATTCTAAGTATACACTTTACGGAGTATATAATGATGAAAGACCTGGTAATGTGATGGTTGAAAACAAATACACATGGGGACATCTAAAAGGTAAATGCAATTTATTCTTCATTCAGCAACTGCCATCAGGTGCTTTTGCATTCAACAAATCATCCGGGTTTTGGTTGATTCACAGCATTCCAAAACTGTCAGAATCTTCGGAACATTACCAGTACCCGGATAGTGGGAAGATCTATGGACAACACATGTTGTGCGTTACCCTAAAATCGTCATACATGGTTCCGTTGGGTGAGTTTATAGATTATATTTCATCCTTTGACGAAAAACCAAAGAATCCTTTATTTGATTAAGGCTAAGATATTTGGCTCGAGGACTCGATTTGTATTTTCAGTACACATTCTTGCAACAATTTAGTTGGTCGCCAACGTGTTATGATGTATTGATGTAATTTATGATGTAATTCTTATTGTGGATTAAAACTCAAATAAATATGTGAGGATCTATGAACACCTTAGCGAAATTTGGAAGGGGGGTAACGTTGCAATGGTACTTTGTTTCGGTCGTTGCAAAAGCTATTCAAGAATGTTTCTAAGTAATATGGGCATGGACTACTCAAAACAGTGGTGATGAGTTTTGGGCAAAATCTCAAAGCAGCCTGGGATATTGTCAGTAAAGCAACCGAGTGCTGAAAGTAGATGCAAAATTCATTCCGGAGTATTTAACATCTGAAAATTTCATAATATTAACAAACGCACGGGGGAATGAATCATGAAATACAAGCGATTAAACAAATTTACCCGATTTACTGTGAGAGACATATAACAGATTTATTGAGGGATATGGTCATACTAGTTGCGTAATCTTTTCAAATACCGGGATAAATGAAATAGAAGCAAATCATGTCAGCGTTACTGTGTGTTTCATAATGCAAATGAAATATGTTCGATTTGTGCTGCTTTTCGGCTTCTAGACATTTTACCTACCGACACTCTGATGTTATCAGTGTAATTCTACCGCTTTTTAATATTTAATTATGTATCTTTGATCTTGCATTTTAGTATGCTTTACGCCCCGCTCGCGTGAACATAACTATTATTATTATTAATTCAAACCGTCCTAAAAATATTCCTTGGAGGTTTGCATTGTATTTTGCTCCGCTGATATATGGTCACTGTGAAGTACATAAACCATTGGAGAGAAAGAGAAACAGAGATGGAGAAAGAGAGATAAAAACAAAGATTACAAAAGATTAAACTCATTATTATTATGAAGAAAGTTTGCGTCAGCAAGAATAAATGAAGCCACAAGACAATCTCAACATGAGTCAAATTTACCACCTACCAATCATCCAATTAGTTTGGTCCTAGAAGATTGATTGTTTAATTGTTGAATAATCCTATTTTCTCAGGTGACATGGATTGCCTTTCTGCTTCACATCGACAATTTTGACATTTTTCAATACAATCTACAGCTAATCTGTTAAAATGATAAATATAACTCTTCACCATAAATTTGGAGATAAACGAGCAAACATGTAATCATTGGACGTCTTAAAATTCTTTCATTTTCATTGAAGTTATCAGTAGAGAAGTGGAAATGACTCGTTGGAATTTACTACACAACCCAAAAAATGAAAAGAGATAAATTTAGCCTCATGTTTGTTGCTCCACGACAGTATCCCTAAACATCTGAAAAAATTTCAGTTCTGCAAATTAAGAAATCTCCGCACAACTTAGCTTTTCTAATAAGGATTTGCTTCTTAAACGTGGCAGCTAAAAAGGAATGACACTGCAAAGTTAAAAATATTTTATCACTAAAGCATCCAATACGTCTAGAATTTAGCGATGTAAGTGTATATAAAACTCCGCTATTAATAAAGATAGAAGGAATAAAGCAAGGGTTTATTTTCATACGACGGCGCTATTCAATTGTTTGATTGCCAGAAATCAGTTTCACATAAAAAGGTCTTTTGCCAGTAACTTTAGGAACCTGGTATTTCACCTTCGAATTAGGCTAACTATCCAATTCAGCAAAGCCAAATTGAAAGTAAGTGGCCCAGATCTCCAGTATGTTACAAGAGTGTAAAAATTGCAATTTTGCTGGACTTCAAGCTAACAAACCTGACCATAAGGCATACCGCCTTCTCATTACCGTTTCAATTTTTCGAGAGGTTTATCCAATGATGACCTAAAAATCTGCAGCTTGTAGGAGCTTTCAGACTAATGTGGAAAAGAAGATATGAACGATATAGGTAAATGCGACTCGTGATTAATATTTTTCCGACAAAGCAAATCGGAGATTACTGATGAAATAATTCGTCAAGATGAAACAAACTTCTTGGTCGAGAACTCGCGCACTTAACGAAGGATGTCTGGGTTGACAAGCTGCGTAAAATAAGAGTTACATGCAAAATATGCCGGGTTTCTTTAACTCAGACAAACGTAGGATGATCACCAGTCTCAGCTTCAGATTGTGGTTTGTGGAAATTGGGACAAAAATGAAGTTTGATTTGTTTGAGATTTTTTTTAAACCTCAACTTGTCAGAACACAACTATTGCACTGAAGTGTCTGGTTGAATCGATAACTTAATTTTTACGGAAGTGTGTATGACTTTCGATCTTTGAGATCAACATGTCCACCTGATGTGGCATGCAATTCATTTCATGTAATATGTTCTCTAATTTTGATTTGTTTTACCACTCACAGTTGAACAACTTATAATATCTACGCCACTATTTATATCGAGTCACATGTCAAAAGATTGGGAAGATCAATACCCGAGGATCAAATCTCTGTTTGAAAATAAACGCACTGCTCATGCGACCAATAAAATGGCTCTGTTCGAAACAAACACAGGAATGCAAACGAAACATTTTTCAAAATCTGCTGAATTTGGCGAAGGTGAGCAACGTTATTTACATGCAAACGCAAAATAGAAAACTACTATTATTTCTCACCTCAGGTAATTGCATGAAACACAAATTTTACTGAGGGAGTATTTCCATGGTTTGATTGCGGATTACGAAATTGGAGAAAATCAGGTTTTTCTCTTCACAGTTTGCATGAATAATAAAGTACGTATATATAAATTTAGAAAAATTAATTAATTTAGTTTACCTGTTCGTGATTTAGTGCATTGGTTTAACTAGCTATCGGTGTTCCAGAAATGAGGCTGCCAAACGAGATGTGTAAGTTTCTGTGGAAATAATAATAAGTTCATGTCAGGTCAGTACCCAGGAATTGCGGTTGCTGCCAGTAGGTCCGGTTTCTCGCATTTGTGAATTCAGAAGCAATCACACCGAGCTTCAACTGTAGGAGAAGTTTCACGTGTCATTGCCCGAATCAATTTTTGTGCGTAAGTTCAAATTAGGCACTCTTTACATGCAAGCAAGCATTAAAGATAAATGAGGACCACGTTTTGGCTGAGTTTTACCTTAAAAGTGATGAAAATAAGTTTTTCATTGGGAAGGAAATGTTAGGAAAGATACATATACGTAAGAGGTGTTCTTCAAGGTGGAGCTTCGGGTCGGATCTTAGTTTACCTCGAAAGGATCACTCCAAATTATGAAATGCTGACAGACAGCAGTCACTCAGTTTGTGTTTGAAGCTGATCATATTTTTTGCTGTAATGAATGCTTCCAGGAGTTTGTTCCAGCTGTCCACCACGCGGTTTGTGAGAAACTGCGCCTAAACTTCTAGCTTGGTTCGCATCTTCACCAGTTTTAATGATTGCCCACCTAAAACCATGTTGTCGCTGGCAATGAAAAGCGGAGCTCCAGTATCAGTTGTGCCTTTTATTCTAGTAAAAGCTTCGATCAAGTCCCTTCTTGGGAGTCTCATGTCCAGGCATAACAGATTCACTATACAAGACGAGTTTGTTAGTTTTGCTTCCGAGTTTAGAGGAAGCACTTCATGAACCTGCGGTGTATCACATATAGGACCTTCCTGTCGTGCTGTAGAAATAGTGATAGCGCTTGGATGCAAAATTCTAAGTGTGGTCTCTTATGCAACTTTCAGAGAGGTAACCATATATCTGGGTCTCGAGAGATTACTATCGTCATTATCTAATACAGTTCGTTATTGGCTTTACATACGGCAAACAGCAGAGCTCTTCCGCTTTGAAATAATTTGAGACCTAATATATCAAGTCCTTCATTTTTTAAATTCAGGATTTCTACTGAGTTATCCGTGGAAATCCACCGCACTGCACATTCCATCTCTACTACCTATTTACACTTCACAACGATGAGCGGTAGCTCCTAGGCCTTAGTCCAATTTATGAGGGTACCCATTTCCATCTGGATGCCCCGGCCCAAGGTTTATCCCTCCAGTTTTAAGTAGTCTACGAACATGGACATAGGGATTTTGAGTTTCGTCGTTAGGTCGTTAACATACATCAGAAAAAAAAGAGGGGCCCAAATTGAACCCTGTATAACTCCTTTTGTGGCTTGAGTTTCCGTCCATTCTTTATTCACATAGAACGTCTTCCCCCTCAGAAGGTCTTCTGCTTCATTTTGAATGCCTAAAGCTTCAGTAGTAGCTGTCTGTGGTTCACAGAGTTCAACGCCGTTTGGAAGTCAAGGTAGAAAAACTTCAAATTTCTCCATTCTATGGAACTTTCTGGTAATTTCATCTAAATTCATCCAGAGATTCATGCGACAGACTCTCTTTCTTCCAAACCGGGGCTGGCTAGCTGATAGCAGTTTGTGTCACGTAGCGTAAGCCACTAACCTGTCTCTCAGTAGCCGTTCTAGAATGTTTAGTGGCACCTACTAAAGGTTAAATAGCTAAAAGTTAGCGACTTCATTTTACTTCCCTCCCTTATGTATGCAGGGAAGATTCGTCAGCCTCCAGTACTCTGGGAACCGTCCGTCCTGCAGGTATTTGATGAATAGGATTACTAATGGTGCTTCAAGCATCTCAGCTAGTGATTTACCAGTAATCGTCAGTGATGGTGACCTCGTCCATTGTAGGTTTTTTGTGTTGGATGGTATTTGAGAGAGTTTCTCCTGTCTACTTTGTGGACCCGTTCAAAATATCGGCAGAGAACATCCACCTTTTCCGAGTTTCATTATGCACTAACAACTCTGTTGTTCCGAACGATCTCGACAGCCCTCTAAACGTCGTCCTTGAGTTGACGTGGTTGACGTAGGCTTTCGGGTTGGGTGAGTGGTTAAGCCTCGAAGAGACATTGTAATGTGATAATAATAGTAATAATGGTATGCTTTCACGTACCCATTTATGTGTTGCAATAGAGCCAAGTTGTGCAGCATGTTCAGCATGGTACAGGAAAACCAATCCAGTGGAGTTCTTTTGCATGACGGTTTATCTCCTATGTGCTAAAATCACCGGGAATGAGTAGTTTGCCATTGTGCCTAGCTGCTGTTCAAAGTATTGGCATCGTCGTATCATCTTTGTTGTCTGGTCACAATGGGCTTCTGAAAAGGTCAACACCAGCACCCTTGTGCAGCCAATGCTCATCGCGCAGCACGAGAATTGGCTTTTGGCGGTTACATCGTGAGTTTCCGTCTTTATTCCCGATTTAGGCGCTGGCAACCAGCACAACGCTTTTTCACCTATCCCGCCGTTAATCTAATCAGTGCAATTATTGCAGAAGAATAACTGGACGAGATGTTTGATTTTTACTGCTGGCCGGATCTAGATTTCCGGAATATCAACGAATCACTTTCCTCTAATTGTGTTTTAAGCTCCAACCATTTGTTTAACATTCTACATGCATTTTTATAGGCAATGAGCAGTGGAAGTCCTTCTTTGCTGTTTGGCAACTCACTTCTAGTGGTTTTCACGGTTAGGTTAGTTTGTCAAACCTTTTACAGTCGGTGTGGGTTTTATTCCCTGGGGTCCCGCAACAGAGACCCTTTATAGAACTGCGTCATTGAGTCAGGGCTTGTGCGTGCTTTAGTCGTTTTGTGACATGGAAGCGTCATTAGGTTCTCGTAACCAATCTTTAGTTTGGGAGCAGCCACTACTGCTTGGCGCGTTTGTGACAGCCACTCGGCGGTTTCTGCTGGTAGTCTTCTACTAGTTCGATCTTCCAGTTTGAAAATAACTTTACGTCTTGAACTTGCCCGGATCTTCTAAGCTTCCGTTAGGAACTTGCCGCTATGTTCGAGTTTACAGAATTCAGCGATATTAGGCCCAGGGCCCCGGGAATTCTTCCGCTTTTACCTACCTCTATGGCCCCTGTCTAAGTACACACTTGATTAGAATATGCTCAGGATTTGCGACGGTCCGTAGCAGCTTCACCAGATAGTAGCGCAAGTACCCATCTCTTAGCCTATCTTGCCACATGAGGGACTCCGGTATGCTGTAAATGGGGACACTTACCGGTCTACCCATGGCTTGACCAAAACTCCTTCATAGCATGCTCCTTCCTGAGTCTTATCGGGTTCTCATTGTTGCCACCGAACTAACCGTTTAGGTTCGTCAAGGTTGCTCTGACGTCGGTTTTGGCAGCCATGAGGGCGCATCCCACACTTCCGGTTTCTCCAGTATATTTGTTCTGTCTAAGCACCTTTTTCTTACTTCTTGTGGTCCCCCCTTGAATAAAATCGACGGATGAGTTGACACTATTCTTGCTGTTGCTGTTTTGGGCCTCTGTTTACGTCTGATAAACTAACTGTGTACTGTTTTGACGTCACTGAAGATAGATATGCAGGCTGTGTACGCGTACCTTAGGCGTTTGTGTTGTCCGTGAATTTGAAAGATTTTTCTGGTCAGCGCACAATATTTGGAATGCTAACATACACCGTGATTGCCACAGATTGTGCCCTGATTTTATACATATGCTGTGCAATTTTCCTTGCCACAGGGGAACTGCACGGGCTACTTGACTGACGTGCACTCTCCATTAGAGGACAATGTTTTGTTGCCAACACAGTTGAGTACCGTATGAATCAATTAAAATGAGAATGCAATTAAAAGACGTTGAACCGATGAAAAGATATAATATTCAGTGAAAATGTTTGGAGCTGTAAGTTAAATAGAATATTATCTTAGCGCTAAAACTCTAATTAAAGTGCAACGTTCGTTATGGTTTAAATCAAAACCGCTGATAATAAGATTTTCGTCATTGAACACAAACAAGGTACACAGCACGACGTGAAATCACCGTGCACGTTTTCCACTGATAACCTTGTACAACCCTTTTTACAGTTTATATATCCTGACACTGTCAAAGTACTTCCTTGATATCCCTTTCTGTGGCTCATCCAAACCGAACTCTTCGTGCGTCAAAATTTCAAACCGCACTTCGTCAAGATTGGTGTAACTCGATAACCTACAAAATTCCAAACCAGTAGAAAGCCGTGGTTTGCACTTATTCGTTATCTGAAAGGTTCCGATATAATTAAAATATACGTAAAAAATATCCCCATTTTTGTGGAGGGCATTTCTTATTGATTCGAATCCGGAAATATACAACAAGAGGTCAGAAAATGAACAGAGCAACAAAGATGTCGGTTAAAGAAATGGTGAAACGCCGAGAGCAATCCTGATCAAAGACCTCTGTAGAAACGTGTACAGCTACAAAATATAAAGTGTGATTTGCCATACGTGATATTTGATTGTTGAGAGTGAACATCAAAGATTAACTAGCTGTAAAACGACAGAAAAATGTTTTTAAATATCAATCATACTATCAATAGTTACACAACGTGAACAATTGCACGGGAAGTTGATTTATGGAGCGCATGAAAGACTGTACTTTGCCGTCATTTTCTAAATTTCAGATTTGTATCAAAATTTGGTATCTCCAGGTCTTGGATACGGATTGAAAGTTCAAACTTGGAGACACGGTAAAAGTGAACCATCAGTATGTAATCTTACTACACCGTGGGTAGGTTCAGAATATTAATTCGTTTATAAGTTTTCAAGTATTGTGTATTAGAAAAATGTAATCGTCAAATATTGAATAACTTTTCATATTAGTATTTTTGTTCTTTGGAATTTTCAGTGTTTAGCTAAAAGAAAATTGTAGTTATACATTTATTTTTTAGCTCACAATAAAGATGCCTAAAAATTAATTTTACTATTAAAGATGGTGCTATCCAACTTAAACGTTTTAGTAAAATACTATGTCTTTTTCCTATTGATACGTCAGGAATTACTGTTACTTACTCGTTCTAGCTTTTCAGTTGAATTATTATGAAAAACGTTTAAACATTTCTTTGATAATGCATTCAGTAAATTTCTCCTATTCGTTGTTTACTTCACAGGTTAAGATGTAAATTTTTCGTTTGTATAAGTTGTACTTCTAAACATGCCTTAAAATCTTCGTCGTGAATCATAAAATAAATTTAAACATCAGTAATATTTCAGAAAACATCAAAGTGAACAATTTTATTCCAATTTCTCACAATGTAAAGTGTCATCCAAGAAATAAAATTTTAATGTTTTCTAAGTTCATCCAGGATCTCAAAGTTTACCCCCAAATTACATATGAAAATGTTCCAAATGAATATTTTGACCGCTGATATTACTTTAAAACTTCTTCAGTCAACATGCTGTTAAATATGGACTTAATACGATCGTGATAAATGTGTAACAGTATAGTCCAATACTCAAGCACTGTATGGCGTTTATTTATCATGACAAAAGACGAAATATCATTTAATTCACATCAGAAAGCATTATAATGAATTTTAGAGATTATGCCAAATACAAAGCCCATGGCCTCATGACGTTCCTACTTTTTGTAAAACAACGGTTCCAGTTTCTGGCAAAACGGTATATTTCTCCAGTCGACTAAATTTTGAGAAGGATTTAGCTGTTCTAATTGTTTTTATTTGTATGTTGAGACTTTAAATGTAAACAATAGTGCCCTGTGGGATTCACAAGATCGTTATTCAGTTCAAGAACTCAATATCCCATTTTAGCAGAATATTGATCAAAGTTATTACTTTTTCTTCAATTTACGTAGAAAAGGTTTCCGTAAAGTGAATTATGAATACAATTTTCGCTTCACAATTATACTGTTTCTCTTGTGTTCTATAACGCAGGTTGTTAACATTCAAGAACTGCAATTTAAGAGACTTTCACTGTCTTTCGGCAGTTATAAAGACCATGCAAAGTGGGCGTCCACTATACCCAAATCAGCTTCAAACGAGGATAAGGATATGTGGATCTGCTTAGGGGACATAAATCGTATGGTAAGAGCTGTAAAAGCATCAGGGTTTTATGGGGTTAGGTATTTATGTAATTGCTTTACTTACAATACTCTATATTTTATTTTTCAGTACTCACAGTTATACCGTGGTGGAGGCACCATGTGCCTGAAAAACGCAAAAATATGGAAAGCTTTTTCACAACTGATATCCTCAGTTGAGCCGTGTTCTGAGTAAAAGATGTTCAATGATGTTGATTGTACATTAACTACTAGAGCCATTTTGCATAACTAATGTGCATTTGTAATGGTTTATTCTTCCGAGGCACATTTTATGATCTTATACTTCTGCCACGACTTTTCAGAAAAAACATACAAAAACTCTGTTGTTTTTAAATAAACATACTTAAAAATATACACTTATATGCTTATACATACTTAAAAATTGAAAGTATTATGCTAGATTCTAGCGCTAACCTTCATGTCCAGTGATTTTACCTTTTGGTACGTACTTTGAAATCCTCCACAGCATCCACGCCAAGTTTACGCGCATAATTAAGCACAACACAAAACGTAGTTTATTTATTTGGAGTTCCGTTTCAACTATAATATCAAATTATTGCTGATACCACTTTATTTATTTAACCAATGGAATCCAACGCTCAAGTTGTTGATCCTAACTGATTGCATCTTTACTGAATCAAGTTAGTGATACATGAAAAGCAAACTAAAAGCAATTGTGACTAATTTCTAAACGTTCAAATTTACAAATTCAAGAATGATTACTGAACTAAGATAACTCCAAAAACCGTGCATTAATTTGATTCTAAGGCAGAACGTTCAGCCTTGATATCTTTTTTATTCCTGCACAGGATCAATCTAGAGAAAACTGCTGATAATTCAAAACTCATAATTATCTTCATCACGATCACAGGCAAAGCAAAAATAAAAAGCAAAACCAAGAGAAAAATGTGATTGCAAAAAGTGATGGAAGTTTAGTTGAAAGAATTCGGATGTTTTGATTTTTGTATAAGCCAAAACTGGTGACAAGTTTTTTTTCAATCTCTAGATGTTAATAAGGAGGGAAGAAAGAAGTACTTTTGAACCTTAACCAATAACCCGATGTTATAAACCCATGAAGCAATGCCGGTATGAGGAAAGTTATTTATTTCAAGAGCAGCATCAGATAGGATAAAGTAAAGTTGCCGAACGGAAAATCTCATCTTTAACAGTCGGTTAGTATTTTCTGCTATCTGTTTATCGGTAATCGCCAGCCTGACAGTCCATTTGTCTCTTGTTTGCTCGCAAAAGTAAACCATTTAACCATATCACAGATCCCGTCGGAATCCAAAAACCGCTCTCTGGTGCACACGCACTATTCACAAATGTGCGTAGTAACTCAGAATATTAGTACGGGGTAACGAAAGACAATTAATCATTTCTGGTGATAGATTATGTTAAGCAGACGAACACTTTACACAACTCACCAAATCCCACAGAAGAGCGGCCGTTTCACCTACAAGAGCGGCATTATGCACATTCATCACTGAGTTTAATTTTATGCAGTGTATTTAAGTTAACCATAAAGAGAATAGAGCCAAAGGCTAAACTTACCTATTCCGTTGATGTGATTGGTATGTGTTGTAGTATTGAGAATAGCATTCGAAATATAGCTCCAGAATTCGCTCAATACCATCCCCGAACTAAAAGCAACTTCGAATCCAATAGCACACGTACTTTACTCGAATCGTATACTATGCATATTCAATGCATTAAAAGTGTACAAACAAGTTTTGAGGTCAGTGTCACTCATCACACTCGCCGCACCTTGAATTGATTTCTGTAAGTATTTCTGTAATCCAAGCGTGGCTTCGAAATAAGTCATTCAGATTTTCGTAGGATTTGTTCATTCACAGGTAATTTTTCCGTAGCAGCTCGCTGTTCAACAATCTGTTTATCAGTCGTATCAAGTTGCTCATTATCTAAAGAAACATTATTAGACTCGGAAGTTTCATCATAAAAGGAAACTGACTAACTTGTATTGTCAAAACGAATTTAGTCCACATGTCTTCTGTGTATAGACAAATCTTCCTTGTCGAACAATTGAAGGATTTTCGACCTAAACACTTTAGGACAATTCACGAAGAGGGTCTTAGATCATTACCACGGAAAGATGTAACCTCAGAAGAATCAATAAGCAATAAACTGGATACCAGATTTCGAACTTTTGAAAGTTTAGTTTAGTTTAGCAGGTGTTTATTTAGTGGGGAAATAAACAGAATTACGATATTGTAAAGGAAACAGATCAACATTTTTTTCAGGTTCAGAACATGTGGATAGATTCAAACCGGTAATAGTACTTTTAAGTGTTCTAACAAAATTCTTCGCTTGTCCATTAGAACAAGGATGTCTAGGCGCAGTAAACAAAATGTTTGCGGTCAATGCTGTGCAACCATTCTGAAACACTTTTCGCGGAAAAATGACTACCATTATCAGTAACAAGTATAGCAGGACTACCCTCCCGACTGAAAACTTTAAGCAAAGCATGAACAGTGAAAGCTGATGAGGGCTACCTAGTGGAAAATACCCCTGGCCAATTGGAGAAGTAGTCAATGACAACAAGAGCATGCATTTCATTTGTAAATGGACCACAATAATCAACATGAACGCGTTGCCAAGCTTCAGATAAAGCAGGCCACGGAACCCACTTGGATGGCAACTGTCGAGGTTTTTAGTAGCACTTAGGGCAGCCCTTTGCTTTGGAACATATGTCGGCATCCATGTTCGGCCACCAACAGTGTAATCGAGCCAACGAATTTATCTTTTCTATCCCAAGATGGCCGGAATGTAGGTCGTAAATTACCGCCTTACACAACGTCGGTGAAATACCAACCCTGTCATTCAAGCACAGTAATGCATCAGGCATAATTGAAAGTTCATCACGCCGAGCATAGTGATATAGAAATCGCTTCCGGGTCGGTGCATTGCAATCCTTCCGTAAAGGAGTCATCACAGCAGAGATAAAACGACGTGTGCCACGAATAAATTCTTGGCGGCTCATTGGGGGAGATTGTACTACTAGAGGATTAAAAATGTTCTCCGGATCCGAAGCATATAGCTATTGACGCAAAATGTAATGCACGTGTCGGAAGTGTTTGTCATTGCGATGTTCAATTGTATAATCATGTTTACTGAAGGAGATACTCCAACGCAGAACCATAGCTGCGGAGCTTCTGGAAAGGGATTTCCCGGGATGAAAAATAAATTTCAAGGCCTCATGAACGGTAAAGATGGTGAAATGATGACCGAAAAGGAACTTGTGGAGGCGCTTGACTGCCCAATATACAGCTGAGGCTTCGCAATGAGTTTGAGCATATCCTCATTTAGCTGCTCTTAACCGGCGAGACACATAATTGGATAATCATTTTGTTCAAAACGTGCACCAATTCCATCAGGTGATGCATCAGTAATAACAGTGGAACGATTTTCGAGATTGAGTGAGTAAAGTACAGCATTAGTCTGCAGAAAATGTAGCAATTTACGTAAGCAATGTTCATGAACATCAGCCTAAACAAATGTGTCAGAAGAAGCGAGAAGAAACAGGGGTGAATCTTTCTGACTGAAATTAGGAATAAATCTAAAGTAATACTGTACGGCTCTAATCAATGATATGAGTTCGTGTATGTTCGACGCTGATTTGGCTTATGTCAGAGGAAATGGACGATTCCGGTGAGGTTGGTAGCCTTTACCATCCACTTAGTATTCAAGACATTCAAAATGAGAGATAGAAAATAAACATTTCTTAGGATTAACAGCAACATTCTTATCAGGAAACCTACGAAGGAGTTCAAGCAATCGTCCGTCATGAGTGGACTTGTCAGGAGCATGAACAACAATGTCATATTGATATACTTAAACATCATACAAACCACTAGTAATTTCATCCATAACTTGTTGAAATATGGCAGAAGCAATGAATGAACCAAAACTGGTATCTTTATAAACCAAAAGGGGTATTCATAGTTGTCAAAGTGGATGAGGTTTTGTCCAATACAAATATTTATAAATATGCCTCTTTTAAGTGAATCTTGGAAAAGACCTTAGAACCAGTTAGGTTATTCAGAATGTCCTCTGGTTTAACTGTTGTACATGTTTGCTTTACCAGTCTTGTAGTTAAGGTGATTCGGTAGTTGCCATATATCTTGGAGGTCTTGCTAGTCAACTTGAGTGGTGTGAAGATCGGTGTACCTCATGCTGAAGACACCACCTTTTCTATAACACCTTTGAAACACAAGTTGTTCAATGCATTCATGACAGTTCACGAAGGCCATATGGAATAACTCGGCTTTTGAGAAAAACTAGATCGCCAAAAACTAGTAGCTTCATTGAGAGAATTTTCATGCCGCCACTAACTTTTGAGCATTTGATAATCAAATCTTTCAGTTCATTTTCAGTATCGATAGAGGTTTATAAGGAAAGATTGACATTTAATGTTTTTATGGCTTTCAAGCCTGGTATGGCTCGGCCAGACTTCATCCCAATGAATGTACAGATGGAAGTTTTAGAATGTTCATCACGGGGTGAAGTCTCAAAAGAACCACCAACAGGTAATGAGTGTCCACTGATGCCATTTATGCTATTTATGGTAACAGTGGACGACTGCAGTTTAGCATCTGAAGCGAACCGTTTTAAATCCTGAACGGAAATTAGAGATTCTACACTACCAGTGTCCAAAATGAAATAAAGTAAGTTACCAGTGGAACTGATTAGTTGTTTGCAACTGTGACCGGAATGGGAGGTAATTGCCAAAGATAAAGAAGAAAAATATTTGTCAATGTCACTCAGTTTTGAGTCATTGAATTGAATGAAACGACAGGTTTTTGGTACTGCGACACGGACTGAATATAACTAGTTATGCCACACTTGTGACATGAAGCGTAACGAAATAGACGGGTGAATCTGGAACGAAGTTTGTCTTAGGATGCGCAATTGCCATAAGATTTATCCGGATATGTCACATTCTGTAAGCTGGATTTTGTAACTGGTTTGAAACATCCGGCTGTGGCATTAGCTTCCGTGGATTCAGTAATTCGATGGTCGACGGCATGGATGAAGTAGCGAATGTCCTGATATTGTTCACAATGGGCCCGCACATCTTTAAACGTCGGATTGGATAGCTTTAGAAGTTTGTTTTGCAAAGCAGTATTGTTTATGCCACCGATCAGCCAGTCTCCCAACTGCAAGTTCAGTAAGTCTCCAAAATCACACTTTGCTGCTTGAGTGAGCAAATCGAAGATAAATTCACGGATGCCCTAATTCCGATTGCGTAACATTGAATGAAGTTTCGCTGAATCTGAGGCTTCCAAGTTTGTTGGCTCTACATACTATAGAAGGAGGGATTTTAACTCCTCGTACGTTACAAAAATAGGTGGAGAGGGATAAGCCACGTTTTTGATCAGTATGTAAGTATTTGCACCGGAGCATTCAAAAAGAAATCGGATTTCTTTTTCTCATCAGGCTTTTAACGAGTCAACCACGAAATCTCAAAACGCTCAAAATAATCCTCGATATCGCGTGCATTGTAGTTAAGGTCTAGGGATTCCAGTGGAGTAGAATTCATTGTTCAGTAGACCAGCCGCGAACAACGTCGAATCAAACAGCACACGTACTTTATTTGAATCGTGTACTATGCATATTTAATGCATTTAGAGTATACAATGAATTTTAGAGGTCAGGGTCATACATCACATCAAATTTTCGTAGAATAATTACAGGGAAAAACGGTTGAAGAAAGTAATTTTTTGCAGTCACGCTTCTGCAAGTTGCATACGTCTTGCAGCAAAAGTACATTCTAAGTTGCAACGCTGTAAAAATGGTGAATGAAGGACATTCTGTGTGTGAAGATGCGAATTGTACATTTTTGTTGTGTATAATGGGAGGAAATGTTTACAGACATGGGAACATTTCATAATTCAAGGTTAGTACAAAGTCCACTTATTGTCTTATCTTTGTTCCCGAGTAAACGTGCACAATACGATAAAGATGAATTTTGGTAAGCGTTGATTTCAGATGACATTTGGGGAAACTAGGAGCTTGTGGAATAATGGGACGACAACGTGTTCTTTTCAAGTGCACTGGGTGGTCAACATATGTCAAAACACTCTTCACAAATTTCATACAGGAACTTATACGTTACACTGAAAGATTCACAGCCAACGTATTTAGAGGAATAGAAGAAACACGGCTGATAATAGTTAGACTACGCCGGAGGAATTTGAAATTCTGTTTAGATAAGCCAGGAAAAATAACCAGGAAACAATAAATTAAAGGGGGGAAACACAGTGATAAACAAAGATGAAAATATCTGGTTGGGATGCGCGAAACTGCCTAATCTTTCGAATCTTAAATCATAGGCAACGAAGTTTACCAATGCGGTTGTGGGTATGGGTTGACCAATGAATTTTGCTATGGTTTCATTTGGATATTTAACAGCGTTCACTCTAAATAAAGGGTTGCTGTTTATCACTATAGGGTCTCTCTGAATAGCAAGCAAAACTGTGTGAGCACTCAACTCGTTTACTTAGGTTTAAGATCATCCCAATAAGGTGGAGAATGGATGAATTTGATCAATATTGTTGGTTAAGGAGCTTATATTGGAGTAGCAAAAAATGGGTTGGCAGAGCACAGTATTATCTGCATATTCAAAAATACTTGGACGAGAAACAGAAGGAATATCACAAATATAAGTGGAAAATAAGTACTCAGACAGCACAACTCCTTGGAAAACTCCGCAATGTTGACTAAGGGTAAAGATGAAGCCTTCCCTAATCCAGTGATCTGTACTCCATCAGTAAAATAGTTGGACAGCTAAGTTAGCACTTGATTGGTGCATTCAAACTATTTCAGTTTTGTACAACTTTTATTGAGGAACGGAATCAAATTCTGACCAGTTGTTCAGAAAAACTGTGGTAGTCTGCACCTGATATCAGGAATCAAATCGCAATAATCCACGCAATTAAGCTCCAACCGAACTATTATGCAATATTAAATAGAACTCCAGAATATTCAGAGTCGGTTTGTATTACGCACCGAAATTGTACAAAGCAATCGATCATGTAAAGAAAGAAGAATGTTCAGTTTATAAAGGTCAGGTCAGGTCGGATACACAGGACCTGCGGCTGATGCTAATGCGCCTAGTTCCTTACACTTGTGGGCTGTGGTGCTATTTCACTGTGCTTCGACTGCAGGAGAAATTAATGATTCTTCACTTCGGGTTTCTGGATGACGGGCAGATGTGCAAATGAGATGTTGGAATGTTCAGTCGGTAATATCAGGCTCCAGTCAACAAAGGGTAATCGCCTGTTTCTATGCGGTAAATTCAAGCCACTCACGCTCTACCGGCGGGCAAGTATAAGGTGTAAATCAAGACTGGGAGAATGTGAGAGTTTTATTTCACAAAGGAAATAAAAGAAAAGTTATTTGTCATGGACTAAAAGGATAATAGGGAAAAGGAAAACTCAACAAGATATAAGACTAACTTTAACCTAGGGACTCTCCGGATGACCTGCGGTTCACCTTGCCCTGATCACTCCAAATCGGGGAATACAGTCAGCCAGCAGTCATCCACTTTATGCTTGAAGCTTATCACATTTGTTGTGGTGATCACTGCTTCTGGGAGTTTGTTCCAGCTGTTCACCACACGGTTTGTTAGAAACTGTGCTCGAACATCCAGTCTGGAACGCTCTTTTGCCAATTTGAAAGAGTGTCCACGTAATGCCACGTTGTCATTGGCAGTGAACAGTAGAGCACCCGTATCAGTAATGCCTTTTGCGCTCTGGAGGCTTCAATAAAATCCACCCTAAGGTGTCTCCTCTTCAGGGAGAATAGGTTCAGCATAGACAAACGAGCTAGGTAGTCTTCCCCCCTGAGATGGGGAGCATCTCGTGAACCTACGTTGCACCGCCTCTAGGACCTTCTTGTCCCGTTCCAGGTATGGCGTCCACACTTGAATGCAGTATTCCAAGTGTGGTCTCACATACACTTTATATGGGGGTACCAACACCTCTGAATCCCGCGAGACAACTGTTCTCAGCAGTTGGTACAGGGCTGTAATTGCCTCACGTGCCGCCTGTAGGCACTGCTTCTCTGAATTGAAACTACTGGTGACCTGAATTCCCAGGTTCCTCATTTCTTCACTCCTTTGGAGTTCCACTGGGTTCTCAGTGTTAATCCACCGCACCGAGCCTGTGCCTTCAGTCTGTATGAGCTGTCTACACTTGGCTACGTTTAGCAGTAGCTCCCAGTCTTCAGTCCAGCGTATGAGGGTATCCAACTTTCTCTGTATGGACTGGTTTGAGGGGGAATCTACCAGTTTCAGATCATCAGCAAACATGTAAACTGGGTTCTCCAACCTCTCTGGTAAGTCATTTACATAGGCTAAGAATAGGAGAGGGCATAAAACTGAACCTTGTGGAACTTCACTTGCTATCTTGCCATCCCTCGATTTGGACCCTTCTATATTCACATGGAAAGATCTTCCTCTCAGGAAGTCTTCGATCTATGCAATCAGTTTCGGGTGGATTTTGAAGGTCATAAANATTTCAGGAGTAGCAGCCTGTGGCTTACCGAATCAAAGGCCTTTCGGAAGTCCGCTCTATCCAGCCTGTTGGTGGTATCGTCTAAAACATCAGTAGGTTCATGAGACAGGTCCTCCTCCTCAAAATCCCATGCTGGCTAGCTGTTAGCAGATGTTGGCGCGCAACATGAGCCACCACCTTGTCCCTCAGTAACCTTTCTAGTATCTTTAGTGGTACTGAGATTAAGCTAACCGGCCGATAGTTGGCTGCTGGTTTCTGTCCTCTCCCTTGTATATGGGAACAACCTTCACCGCCTTCTAGTCCTCCGGCAGCTTTCCTGAAGGGATTTGTTAAACAACTTTGCTAGCGGTGCTGCAAGCACTCCAACCAGTGGTTTCAGGAGGGCCGGATGGATTTCATCGGGTCCCGCTGCTTTGGTGCTCTTCAGCGCTTGCATTTGGGCCCTTACTTCGTCTTCAGTGACGACGACTTCGGCCACGGTGGGTATTTCTCGCTTTGAGAGGGTTTGGGGGTTTCCTCCTCTATCCGGTTGGTGAATCCTTTTGAAATATTGGCGGAAAATGTCCACCTTTTCAGCATTCGATTCGGTGCTAACTCCGTCATCGTTTTGGACGTTCCCGACCACCCCTCTAATTGTGGCCTTAGACTGGACATAATTAAAGTAAGCTTTAGGGTTGATGTTTGCGTTTCTCGCTAGCTTTTTTCCATAAGCAACCCTGCATACCCGCTGGACCACCATTGCGCGCTTGCGCATTCGGCCTTGTTCAAGGAATCGGCGGTGGCTGCCTGAGGATATCAGTCTGACCCACTCTCTTCGTTTACGAACCTGGGCCTTGCACTTTCCAGCATGGAGGCTTTCCGTTTCTCCTCATGTTTCTCAGCGGTGCATAAGTATTCGCAAACTGTAATAAATTGGAATTCACTAGATTCCAACTCTCCTCTGGCGGCTCACTGGGGCCCATTTCCCATGTTACGGCATTTGCACCACTTAGGAGCTGCGCTGGGTTCATTCCACCATAGTTTCTCCTCTGTTTATCGAACGCGGTCGACCCTGGTAATGGTAATAAGAAGCAGAGCATGGTCGCTTTTACCCAATGGGGCCATTACTTGAACGTTCCCTATATCATTTGCCCCCTTCGTGAGTACCAGTATCTGGTGGGTCTACTACCATCGCGCCACCACGTGTCTCCCCTTACGTGTTGCACGAGGGCTTCATCGTGCAGCAGGTTCANAGGGGCACTTTCTTCACTTCAGTTTATCTCCGGAATGTTGTAACCTCCGAGGATCAGTAGTTTCCCGTTGTGCCGAGAGCCCGTTTGCAGCGTAAGTAGTAGCGCATCACCCTCGTTGGCCATGGATGATGGGCTTCTGTAGACGCAAACTGTCAGCAATCTGGTGTGCCCGACGCTCATCACACAGCCAGAAACCTGGACGTTTGGCGTTGACGTCATGAGTTCCCCCCTCTGACTCTGGTTTAGGTGCTGTGCCACTACTTTGAGGGTCCCCCACATGTCCTGCCAGCAGTCCTATCGGTGTGATAATCGCAGAGGGCTGGTGGGCAGTTGTGCTTGATGTCTATTCCTGGCCGGAGCCAGGTTTCCGTGATAGCCACAACATCATATTTCCCTGTCTCCACTCTAAGCTGGGGACATTTGTTTCCCACGTTACACGCGTTTGTGTATGCAATGTGCAGTGGGACTCTTCCCCTAGTGTTCGGCGTTTCACTGGAGGAGAGTGGCTCCTCGGGATTCACTCCCGAGCTTGTGCCCGGTTTTTCGGGCCTGTTTTTCTTGGTTTTAAAGCCTTTTTGTTCGTTCCCTCAAACGAGTCAGGATTTCTACCCTGGTTTTATCTGTCGGCTCCCTTTTCCTTGGGTGGTCTCAGCAAAACCTCCCTGTAAGATGGTAATGGGCTTATCTTTTCCCCGGCCCTTGTTTGGAGTTGCAGGGTCCCTGGGTCCCTGTTCTCACCAGACAGTTTGGGCAGAACCACTCTTGCTTGATGCGCTTGTGCCACCCACGCGATGGTCTCTGCTTTCAATCTCCTACCGGGCTGATCATTGGG
>UZAN01045344.1:0-32864 GCA_900618425.1 Echinostoma caproni
TCCATCGTTTCCCCTGGGTTGACTGCAAGAACCCTAACATACTGCGTTGTGGTTCAACTATGATAACCGAAAGGTGTTCCGATCTCCTAAAACTTACTAACTTATCGAACATTTTCATAATTTCTGATTGATGGTGGCTTCGGTAATCAATATTCTAAGAACGACCACAGTGATGTTCCCATGGTGAACCTGAATCGAGAAATACTAAAATGGCAATAAGATTGTTCGAAGACAGTTTGCACTCACTACTTGTGAATGTCATATATTAACCTAAATTCACCCGGTTTACTTTGTGTGATGTAGGTGTTCAAGTCATACTATATGATTTCAGCGATAAAGATTATCGAATTCAGAGCCCATACTCAGAAAAGTGCATTTTGAAAACATTCCCATTTTTAAACTACCATTTCCCTATAAAATTACGTAACTGTTAGAAAAATTATGAAATCTTTCGACAGCCCTCATTACGTTATTTTTATTACGGTTGATTTGATAGAGATATTTCATCCCGTTCCGAAAATATGGCCACAATGGTCATTTTAATTGTCTAGTGCTTGAAGGTGCTTCTGTTGTGGTGTCACAGAGATGGATTATAACTTGAAAGTGTCTCCTCCATACCGGAGAGCATCCTAATTAAAGAAGTTACTGGATTAATTACAGCTATCAACCTTGTATGTTGTTGTGTTTTATTGAAGCTTTATGGAGGTATATACAAACCTTCAGCTCGAAATGGGTCATTGTCACAATACTGGCAAAAGGGACAAAAAATAAGTCATGAAACGCGCAAAAATGTGAAATACCTACTCAATGGAAGCTCAGAACGAATACTCGCACTGTCGATCAGTTTCCGAGATAGATAGGGTACCAAAGATTTTTGTGGGAAGATATCAGAGATGGGATGAGTTTGTATTCGGAACGGGTATAGGGAGTATGATAGGCTTCGCATGCACACATGTCATTGTGCAAAGGATATATGCAATCGGAGGGAATATTGTCAGCCAACCGCAAACTCTCATCAATATGGGCAATATACATTATGTTATCAGTCAGAACTTGGGAAACACGCCTGGTCAATGAGAGACCCCGCTTCAGCGGCTTGAAATCGGCCTTCAGCAAACCAATTCAAATCATAGGGGAGCATTCAAGGAGTACAAGGAGAAAACATTGTTGAATGAAAGATTCTATCACGGACAAATCAGAAGTGAATTGGCGTAGTCTTCTTATCTGAAAGAAAAGAACTTTGACCTTGAGAGAAACAATTTGGGTATGTAAAGACCAACGAAGTTTACTTTCAAGTGTAACTCCTAATTACCTCACTTGACCCCCCCCCTGTTCGGTAGCTTTCCCTGAATCTGTAAATCATCGGAGGGAGATAGGGAATGGTTTTAAGTAAAAATACATTCAAGGAAATTTTCGGGATTAAAATTAAGACGATATAAAGTGGAATGCCTAACGAGGCGGGACCAGTTTGTTTTATATGCAGCCAATTCTGAAGGCCTAGATACCAAAACAGAAATGACAATATCACCAGCGCACTGAAAATGTTGTAAACGGAGGGAATAATAGGTAAGTCGCTGATATAATCGACAAAAAGATAGGATGATAAGACAACACCATAAAGTACGCCTAAACTATTGAGTGATGTTGTTGACCATATTCCTCCCAATTTAACATACTGATGTCTTCGCAAAAGGTATTCACCAGGCCAATCAAGAGAAGTGGGACAACCAAACGATTGCAGCTTGCTAAGTAAACAATAACGGAGCACCTGGTCAAAATCGGATGAATAGTCGAGAAATGCACAATGCACATATTTCTCTTTCTCGTTTAGGGACTTGCAAATGAGGTGAACGGGAGAAGAAACGGTATCCAATGTGGAGCGGTTATGCCAACCGATAAATGTCATCGGGGGTGGTGAACGATAACTGAAGGCGATACAGGACTGATCTTTTCATGAATTCCAAACCACTGGAAGTGCAAGCAATTGGTCTCAAACGATTCACTACTGGGACCGTTGACGTTCCTTCGTAGATGAGGGTAATTCTCACCGCGCAGTAGCAATCCGGAGTATTTCGGAATTCGAGTAAAAGATGAGTTATTGTCTTGGTTAATGCTCGGAGTTCATATCCATTACTGGAGTATACGATCGATCCGTATAATCTGAGTAATCTTGTAGTCGTTTCCGAAACTCTCAAGAAATACCGCAGGATTGTTCCAGTTCCTGGTTATCCGTCCATTGTTTGTTTCCTTTTGTTAATTATATTTCTCTTGATCAAGCTACGGATGATCTGGATAGATTTATTCCTTCTTTCTTTTTGAGTAGGGCGGTGCTGAAGTGTATTTTGATTATTCGAAACAGGGTCCTAGCACAGCATGTATTGTGGCTGTGCGGATAATTACTTTTGAAGTTTTGGATTTGATCCACATGCGTTGCTTTACCACAGGGGTTCGTTGATCAATATGTCTCAAAATGCCCGTTGATTGTCGCTCTCCATCTTCATTGTGAATTTGATATCATTGACTGTGTTGCTCATGATGTTGTGTCATTATTATGGCGGAAGTGGAAGTGGTGAAAGTTAGATACTCAACTTTGTGGTTAGCCTAACATTGCAAATGAATTGAAGAATAATTGGAAGTGATATGGGATAATTGGGTTAGAAAAATTATTCCTGAAGCAAGGTAGGTACCCCCAGAATGACTAGATACTTGAAAATGCAAAAGGGGTGAATACCGAACGCATTGTACTAATATGAACCTGAGGGTACCACAAAGATTGTAATTTCTTCTATATATAAAGGCCACATTAAACGGTATATGTAAACTCCGAACTGACGTACTTTTCATCGACCTGGTTTATTCGGTCACAAACTTCCCAGTCGATTTTTCATAGTACTGCAGAATAACTTCTACTACTGACTAATATGCTGTGTCATGCTTTCTGGAATTTATCCACTTCTTCGATTTCTGAGGGGTGAAGCATAGTGACAGGTTGATGCGGGAAGCGAAGGCTTGTATGACACACTACTGGAATGATCGACTGGTAGCCTCAGTTCAGTCTTCATTTAGGGTGCTCCTCCTAACCGATTCAGTCCTTTTGCACCTAATGGCTCGAATCTTCCGGGTGGAGAAATATGATCCAGACATCTGCAGAGATTAGAGCAAGGTATCGGAGACACCGGAGCCTGAAACAGTCAGGCCATAAGGACACAGGAAATTGAAACAAAGCGAAAATGACGCATAGTTAAACATGAACTACAATCGCCAGTCGTCTGCGATCAGTCCGGCAAGGGGAACGGGAACTGGATTGTGGTGTTTCATTTCTATGAATTCTCATCATGATTGTTTAGGGGGTTGGTGGAGGAATATGATCTCAATGAATCGCTGTCTTTCGGGATTAGATATTGTTTCTGATTTTTGCATTTCTTCTACGCCTCTGTAAGTTGGATGGGTAATTCGAATGTGAAACGATCAGTGCTCTCGTTTTGGCCTCGTAGCTCCGCTGGTAGAGTGTGCATTGTACAAAAACGTAAGCGCCGCGGAGGTTACTTTTCACAATCGGCATACAAATTTATCTTTGTGTTGGCCTGACTTTCAGATGGCTAATCAATGTAAGGCATCGTGCTTCATCCCCGGCTACGTGGGTAAAAGTCGTAAGAACGCAATCGTCCGACAACAGTATCGACCGAGTTCACTTGATACACTGATCAGGCAAAACAGTCTACACGGATTATAAGAACAATGCACGCGCTGTCTCAGCTGTGTCTGCCCGCGTTCATTTAGTCAGGCGGTGGGCGAGGGTTTTGTTTGTTAGCCGTGACCGGTGTGTGTGTGTGTGTGTGTGTGTGTGTGTGAACGTGGCTGGATTTCTTCGCTCCACCATCGCAAATAGGAAAGAGCCGAACGCACCGGAATGTTTATTATTTCTTTTTTGTATCTGGATTCATTCGAGTATTTCTTTGCGCATTAGAATAGAACTTTGCGAAATTCGTGGGATTCAATACACATGTATAGGTTGAGTATCTTGCGGAATGTATCGGAAAGAACTCTGTCTATCGAACAGTATAGTTTTGCAATTTGTGTAATCTATACAACAAAGAAATAAATATGGATTCGGACTGCAGACGTACCAGATTGCACAAAGTCAGGTGAACCCAAGAGGGTCGCAGACAGACGCACATATGGAATGTACGAACGGATTCTCTGATACCTTAGATATCCACCACTGATCGTGTAAATATGAGGTCAATAGATTGTGAGTTGAACTGATTCTAGATCAGTTTTATTTTTGGAAATGTTGAGTTTCGAAATCGTATGATCTAAAGTACGATTGTGAAGAGTTTATGCGGTCCCCTGTCGTGAGTGTATTTACTGCAGTACAGCACCAGAACATCACTGAAAATCCATCTCGAACTTACCGGTAATTGTGGTCCGATCACGGTTACCCTGCATAGCAGTTGTGTCTTTCTCAGACGAAGTGATCACATCTTGTCCGCTTTGATAGTTGGTAGACGGTTGTATGACGTAAACAGTCGTCGTTCCGTGATTGGTGTCGTCCTTGTTAGTGGTTGCAACTGTGGGAGAAACGCAAGCAGCATGTGCATGATGAACCCGATATTTTATGGTGTAGAAGATAACAGAAAGAGACCGGTAGTTACCACTTTAAGTGTATTGCAGCTCAATATGTGCTATCAGTTGAACCTAACAACTCGCATGTAGGTGTTTGACGTGGCGAAATATGGTGAACTGGGAACGAATGACCTTACAGTACTGCGCAAACTTTGCTGTTCGGAGTGTTTTTCGATGCCTAAATAGTAGTCCTAACCCAGGTTCATCTTCGTGGGGCACATTCTGAGTTGTTATGACTAGGATATGAATGACAAGGCGAAATTTTACGGAAGAACATTCATTCATTGACTCATTCTTTGAAAAGGCACTTCTCATAGAACACATTGAAAATCGTCCTTAGCGTCGAATTGGCTAAGGTTAGACACATCTAACCCACAACACCTGATACATAAGCAACGCAACGAAACTTCGAGACTTGCTTGTCTCAAATCCTTTCTGTTAGTTGCAAATGAGATTTGTATTCACCAACATTGTGAGGTACGTTTGCTGATAATGCCAAGTGGTTTTTAATCTTACCTATCAATTTGGTCTGGTTGACCTACTACGGGTGCAATTAAAAATATTTCCTCTCCACTTTGCCACATCTTTACGATTGCTGTAGTAAATTGTAAGTACAACAGCCAATCCCATGAACTCATCGCTCACTGTGTTCCCGCCTTTGTCTGTTTTTACAGAGGAATCGACCAAAGCCTCCGTGCTAAGAGAGACTTCCGGCGATTTTGTTGTGTTATCGGTTTGGTCAACAGCTTTGGTCGTCACTGTTGAAATAAATATGTGGAATCTCGTATAATGCACATACAGAATATGAATAATTGGATTAAGCATTTCGCAGCGATGGAAGCATTCATGGTTCATTTATGCTCCATTTTTCTTGAATGATTCTGGACCGAATTCGAGCAATTCGTTCATCTATTGGGTAACTCCGCATTCCTCAACAGTCTCATTGTCTCTTGGCTTCGCCACATTTCTACCGCAGACAGGAAGGAATATAAGTAGCTGAAATGTCCAGATTAGGGGCACGGATCTTAGAAGCGGGATGTAACAAAACTACTCTGCTCTGTCGTGAATTTATTCAGTGCTGAACACCATCAGAACACAACTGAAAATCCATCTTGAACCCACCGGCGCTGGTGATATGATACATTTCTATCACAGACAAGAAAGATTGGACTAGTCACATGAGCTAAAACAAATGTCCCAATGAAGGGTCATGACTCTGAGGAACGGTTCAGTAAATTGAGAAGATAATGAATTTGATAAAGTTTTGAAGTATAAATGTACAAGCGGAATTTTATCCTACCGAATTTTAGGATCCAACTATTGTTACCCATCATTTAACTACTTTACTTTGTTCTGGCATCTGTGTTGTTCCCGATCGCGATAGCGTTTTAAAGTAGAACTCTAGGGCGGAAACATAATGGTATGTGATGCAGTAAACATTTGTAGGCATATTTGTAAAACTAATCCATCGAGATCTGTTAATTAACAACTGAAGGATGTAATTCTATCAGACGCTATATGCGTGACCATCAATATAGCGTTCATTGACTGCCTCTTTTTGATAGATACCTGTTTGCTAAAGACAAGCTCCATTCCACTGGACGAATCGCAGATACAATGAAATCTAAGAGCACATGTAAGATGCATTCACTAATCGGGGTCATATTTTTTCTTGAGAAGTTAATAAAGTCAACTGCAATAATCAGTATCTGAAATGATTTTACAGATTCAAACCCCCGTGGAGTTTCATTCCAAGTCTCCACCAAATAAGTCGTCCATAGGGTAAGTTATCTCTTGCACTGTAGCAAATGAACTGTTAACTTCTGAGAATTAACTAAGGCTGATCTTTCTTATAATTATTTATACATGAGAGTAGTGACTGTTTTGGTTTGATTATGTGGTGAGACTCTTTATACAAATTGCGAACGAAGCGGGAAGCTCTGTACAGGTGTTTAGACCTGATTGGGAATCCATCAGGCCAACAGAAGAAGATCGAACCCGGGAAGTCAACACAGAGGGGATGCTAGACTAATTCGCACGTTTGATCACCGGTCAATTGATAAGTCTGCTTTTCATTTTCTTTATTCACGATACAGCACAACCCATCTGTGCGTGGTTCATACAAGCACCATACCTTACCCATTCAAGCACCATGGTTTTGACGGAATCGGAAATATCCAGAATCCGACTACTTCCTGATTTTTAACGCACATTCATTTGCTCTATACACCATGAAATTCACTATACAATGTAACATAGTATAACACATAAATTAATATAATACAATTATATTATATTATACCTGATTGCATTTCACATAACAGTTATATAGTCAACTCTATCCAACGCACTCTGGACGGATATAAATCTGGTGTATAACTGAATGAATATCCCCGTTAAACATGCCATTTTCTTAGTTGATCTGTACAGGCTAGCAGATGAATCAATGAAAACAATTCCTCGCCTTTGAATGTGTCAAATTTAATATAATCAATGGTATTAAAGCTCTTGTTCCTATGTGATCCATTCAACATGGTGACATGCGTTCGCTCTGTCCGTTACTAATAAAATGCAGGTATTTTTAATTTGACGTGCCCATCACGAATCAAATGGTCTGGACGTAGGGGGGTACCTAATTGTTGAACATTGTGAAGCGCTTACTGTGGCCTAGGTGCGAGCAAAAGTCTACATTGTATGGTCTTCTTTGCGGTCCCCGGAGATGACTGTACGCGAAAACCTCATCACTCCTGAATATTATCCGATCTCATGGGTATAGCACAGATATCGTATCACAATATCGCCCCCACCCCTCTCCAGGATTTGTCTTAATGAGAGCAGTGCATCCGTTAAATTCTCTCGGTTGGAAGATCACGTTTACTGGGATCGGAGCTGCACGGATCTGAAGTATTCCGAAGTAGCTTGGTCAGGTTTTGAAGGCTGGCAATTTGTAGATGAGCATGATAATTGTTATCCAGATAGGGAAGGGGAAGAGAATTTGGAGAGGGAGTGATTATTTTCATGTCTCTTTGCTTGCTTGCTTGATTCTGATGCTCATTCCACCTGATCCGCTTGTATGCAAGGCTATAACCTTGTCAAACACGACGCCTTCTTATTTAAACCCCAAGGAGAAAGGCCCCAAATCTCTAACGAGAATATATCCGCCTAAGGACACTTTTAAACCAGGAGTCGAGACAACGAAAGGAGAGAAAACATAAAGTAACTCGGCACTGGTAGATGCTTGATCCGGAATCAAAGGATGAATATAGCTGAGTCAAAAAAGCAGAATTCATTTTGCTCTAATCGATCCCGGCCTACATGATTTACACAGCTAGAGGTGTTGTTGGTGATCGTGATTTATATGAATTATTTGCGGTGCACATTAGCCATGGTTACGTGTTAAGCTTATTTGTTCATATGCCACTGAATGCAAAGTGATAATCCAAATAAGATTGATCTTTTTGTAGGTAAACAAACTGGCACACTGAAATTATCACCTTGTAGTGCAGACACGGGTGCAACCATTTTGCTCTGATTGTGAATCGTGTGCATGTCTCACTTGACCCCTTGGTTCAGTGTTGCCTTTTGTATTTTCCGTGTTGCAGGTTATTTGGAAGCCCCCTGCACGGAGAACTTACTTTTCATTTCGGTTTTCAATAGCTTCGTTAACGGACAAAAGAGAGATTGGTAGTGAAAGGGTAAGAGAGGTTTTCAGAATATTTCTAACCTGAATGGTTTTGTCGCGTCATACGAAAGGGTTATTGGAAAGTAGTTTTCTCGCAGTGGGAAGAAACATAATTATCTGATCTCAGAATGCTTTCCGTAATCCAGGTAGTACCAGGCCGGTGCTGGGCTGAGGATTATGATTTATTATGAATAACGTTCAGCGTTTCGGTAAAATGGCCTTCATACAACAAAATGTCTCATTTGGAACGAGTCTTCCGAATTTCCACACGCCTGCAGGATAGTACACAAAACAGTCCGTCAGCAGACGCGCATTCCTGTAGTTACCATACTGAACACAGCAATTCGCTCCAACAGTTCTTATTCGTGTTTGATTGCTCAAAAACCACCAATCGCCTCCTTTTGCGTACTACTCACAAATGTGAGTAGGTTCTCATAACACAAGAAACTAGACGATACTACATTTGAAACAGAAAACTTACAAATAAATCCTCTATTGAAAAGCAGTTTTTCACAAAACGACCATGCAATGCGAAGGAAACTCAATGTACTTTCTGCAAATTTTGATGTTTCAAGGCTCGATTAATAAATGGGATGTGCGGCGATCGCACACCGCATTTCATGTTGATTGGATAATGTTTAAACGAATTGCCCGTAACGTCAAACCATTTGACATATCTTGTACAGCTTCCGTGTTTCGGTATAACATGCGATAGTTCCTATGAGTAGCAATCTAAAATGAAACACAAAGTGCATATTGTTTTGCGTTCACGAGCCCTTAAAAGTAAATTAAAAGATGATACCACAAAAAGGTAAATGCTAACCGTTCCGCAACTTCACCTAAATTGAACTCTGTTTCTGATATCTGGACACATTAAAATGCTAAGGATAATGAGAACAATTTGCAATAAATTTCCCTTTAGTATACCATTTCCCCATGAAGCTTGGGACAAAACTCGTTATTATTCGGCCTTAACCGTGTTAATAAAGTGGTAAAAGAAATGGGGATGTATTTTTGTGACGTCTGTTTATTACCCTTGGCCTTTTAATGCATGTACCTCGCATAACGAGAGTTCACTTTGAGTGAAGATATGGAACAGTGAGCATTTATCTTGCTGTGGTACCATGTTTTGATTTATTTAAGTGCTTGTTAATGCAAAACGATGTACACCTTGTGTTACATTTGATATTTTTACCCACACAAATATCGCATACTATACGGAAATACTTAGACTGTACGAGATGTGTCAAATGGTTTAACAATACCGGCACTTTATTTAAACTGCGTCCAACCAACATGTGATTTTGCATGTGACCGCCATACTTCATTTCTTTACCAAGCTTTGCAACATCAACAGTTATAGAAAATATACTGTTACAAAATTCATTGACCTCGGACTATTCTGTTACTTATTTATCTAATTCAGCTACCGTGGCAGAACTGAATTTTGTGCCTCAAAACTAAAGTATTGTGGGTTGTGGCTAAAGCTTTCTTGGAAAAGGTGTAGTTGTCCGTCCCAGTGACATGCAGGTTGCTATATAAGATGGCTGTACTAGGGATGTGATTCGAGACTTTATTGAGATCGATAACCTACTTGCTTTGGTGCCTATGATCAGAGGTTCGAGCCCCGGGAATCGTAACCCAAATTGAATGGAAGGCAACTGTCATACGGTCATATGGTTGAATACCACACCTAACCTAGCTCGGCCTGAGGTGGTTCGTCACTCCAAGTCCTGGGGTTACCGGTTCACAGCAGGTCCTCTTGACTGTGGGGTTTTTACCCCGTCTGCTAATCATCACATTAAGATGTGTGATGAAAAATCTACGTGTATGCAGCCGAGCATTTGGCATTAATCAGACGGAATATGGTTAATATTTTGGCATTTTTTTAAATAAATAGGTACAGTTTTACGTATTTGAATGCGATGGATTCAAAAACGTCTACTTTCAATGGTTCATCTTGTCCATCGGTTGTGTTAAAAGTGAATTCCGCCTGGAAACAGAATCATTTACAGACTGGAGTATGCTTGTTGGAACGTAGACCCGTCTTACCTGGCCATACATGTGCACCCCTGAGCTAGAAAAACACCTTTCATCACTCACCCCGGAATTATTGAGCGATGACAGACACCTATGAGAATAATAGTGAGAATCACTCGGATATGATAATTGTGTTTTATCATATGTGCATAGAAATACGCATAAAGTACTAGTTCATTTTTTATCTCCCAGGAGTAGGAAGATAGCATATTCTTGCATTGGCACGTGCGTGTTTGTATAAATACCTCCTTTTGAGATAAATGCGCTCCAATGACCTGGTTCAGTCACGTCTAATTTGCAGAACAAAAGGATTGCGTATGGTTGATGCCATATGATAAGCAATCTTATGGCTGGCATCGAACGCACCTCCTTTGGCAAAATGTTTGAAGCAAGTAGAAGAATGCGTTATGAACAGAGTTCATAGCAATTTGGTCTATTTTTGGAATGTTTTTCTTTTTAAGAGGCAGTTTGGGATCCATTGTTTTTAAGGTAGTTTTGCACCCTTGGTGATCACATGAGGTACAGAGACTCAGTTCAGATTGCAGAACCGCTCGTCAGTCAGCTTGTTCAAAATCAGTTTGACCAATGACGGCTTTTAGACACAATGGTTTGACCCAGATGGAAAGAAATAAAACTGATATGTAATTTTTTACGATTGTCCTGGGTAATTTTTGGTGAGCGTGCAGTAGGTTTAGGCAGCAGTACGCTCGCTTCGAGAGACCGCTCCCAGGTATCCAACCAGAACAAGGAAATCACCTCCCTAGTCTGGTGATTCAAACTAATTCTTTGGGGTTGGGTACTGTAAAGCGAACTGGTGGACCGTTCCGATAGTGATTGAGCTATTGCGAATCGAGCAATATGTGAGTGACACGTGATATTGCTTTGCATTTGGGGTCTGTTTCAGTTTATCCTGTTGCCCAATATTCAGGTTCAGCGTATTTGACCGGATTCATTCAAAGGCGCGGAATTTTAGGTAAAAGCGGTTATGCACTGGAACATGTGATCGGCCTCCATAAACTATGATGAATGGGACATGTCCGAAGTATGCCACCAAATAAAATGCCACTGCGCGCGATGTTTCTCGAGAGAGATGGTGGATGGAAAATATGTTAAAGACGGTCAAAATAAGATCGATCTTGAGGGTACGAAAACCTTACCCCGGGGAAACTCGGTCGTACATTTCGCGTCACGTCCCCTGGATAGGGACCTTAGAGATATTGTAATCAATAGTTGGAGATACCGAGTGATATGGTTAAGTGTCACAAACAGTGGGGCTCGTGCATTTACTCATCATCTCCGCAATCCCAGTCTGTACCAATTTTCGATGTTCTATTAAACCCTGCTCTTAATATTCCATTTTTCCTTCTGCTCACAATGGGAATCTAAAATAGGTAACCAAAACCGGCACACAAACGTGCATGGTTAGAATTAGCTGAAGCTAAATCTGAAAATCAATCTCGAACTCACCGACAATTGTGGTCCGATCACGGTCACTCTTCATAGAAGTTGTGTTCTCGTCGGATGAAACGATCACATCTTGTCTGCTTCGAGAACTGGTAGAATTTTCTGTTATGTAAACAGTTGTCGTTCCATGATCGGTCTCTTCCATGTTGGTGGTTGTAACTGTTGGAGTCACTGAAGCAGAATTGTATGATCAATCGGAAAATTGATTGTACCAGACAACAGAGAGAAAGTGATTTCGAGCAAAACACGCTAGGTCGTGAGAAGTGCGGACCAATTTCTTTCCTTTTTGTCTATATTTCTTTGCAAACTTGGTCTTCCGCCATTGTCTTCTTCCTCTTCGAATTTGATCTCTCTCTCTCTCTGCTACTCCCGTGGTCTATTCCGCGCGTCTCAGTTACGTGGGATATTGCGTGCTAGTGCCAGTGTGGTCCAGTGCTTGCGTGATCCAGTCCGTTATTGATAATCCTTGACTCGAATTACGCGATTCGTTTTGCGTGATTCGTGTTCCGAGTTCAGTGCGTATTACTACTACTACAATCACTACAAATAACCAGAGAACAATCAAAACCCACCTCACAAAATTGAATGCTTAGTGGTGTTACAAACATTACAAATGGGCTATACTCGACCGGAAATGGCTTAGAGCGCCAAAAATGAATATTCATGTTTTGCGTGAAATCAATCTGACTGACGAATCAGAGTTTACACCTCCAAACAAACAATATCATCTCCGAAATACCCACGGTTTTGCCTAAGGATAATCAACAAATCCACCGTCTTTCCACAGACCTTGTCGAATTACGAACATTCCGCATGCCAAAAAAATTCCTTCAACCCCGGAAAAAATGGAATGTGTTCATTCAAATTGTCCATGGTATCCACCTTTGTAGTAAGTTATACATTGATAGTTGGTGCGGGCTGAACACTAAGTCTTTTACTGTCATATGATTTACTGGTCAGGTACAATGAATGATTTCACAGACAAAATGGCGCATCGGGATAAATAATTACCTTTAACTACTTCTGGCGGGCGACAAAATTGAAAAAGCGTTTCATCTGCCTCTGTCCATGTGGGAAGCGACGATTATTCGAAGTATAAAAGGGTAGATGAGAAAAAGTAATGCATAATAGCCAAAACAGCCGGAAAAGAATGTAATTTTCTATATTTTATCAGTTTTTTATTGCAACAAAGATCAAAATGATTAGGGACTCGTCAGCGGTGCCTACTTTTTGTGTCCCTGTCAGGACTCCAAGTGCGATCAGTCGGGTTATCATAAACATTTCCATCGCATTTGAATGCATACAAACAGTGGGGAATTAACGATCTCCCAAGGAGTGAAACCCACACCCAAGACCATCATGAGTACCTGCTGTCTCTGAACAATCAAATGGGCTAATTCAAGCTTGATACTCTAAATCAAAATGATGAGTTTATATTTGTGAATAAACAAAAGTGAAAACGCTTTTCCAGAGAGACTCATTTTTCAAGTCAACACTTGCCAAATACTTACCGCCTCATTACGAATTTAATTTATTAGAGGAACGTGATCTCTTTCATTGATCCTTCATCCACACATGAACAATAGATTTTGAACGTTGTTTCTGCTCCTTAGTGTGCTTATCAAAGAGGGATTTCCTATGCCCAAACAAACAACGAACGTGAACAAACATGAATTAGCAATTTGTTCCAGTCATGGTATGAGCTGGTTGGCACGGTGGTGGGCAATGATTACAGACAACTTTGCAGGTACCTCTGGGTATTTCAACTTAAACAGATTTTATTGCGTTGGGACGAAGATCAATGCCGTTCGTCACAAGATAAACCCGGCTACATACTTGCTAATTCTATGAACAAAATCAAACAACTTTACAACACATCCTACCCAAATTAGGGTGACTGCGAATCTGTACTAATCTCGCGGAAATAAATCAATGATATTGCGTCATACGGCAATACTCACTCTCTCCGTCCATCTGGTCTGTAGCCTATGGCCGGTTGAACATTGCTCACTATGTACCTCATTAGTACATGTGTTTTCTTAAATAGGTCAATGTTATTTTCAGTCACATATAAGCAGCAGAGTTGAACTTGTAAATTGACTCGTGACTTGTGACTTGTGATCAACGCCATTAAAATCCCGTACTGCTGAAGCCTTGTCTTCCATCTCGTGTTTTGAGAGGCCCGAGAGATCGATAGCCCACCGTGCGTCCTATGTTTCACCTAGGTAGCTTCTCCTCCTACAACTATCGTCCGTTTACGGACTTCGTGCTAGTCGGCTGTTCCCGTGTCTCCGTGTGCTACTATTGTTACTGTGCTACATCTTGTGTTCTTTGCACTTGTGGTATTCACCTGTGATATAATGGTGTGTGACCTAATAGTAAGCAAAGGATATATGCGGCGCAAAATATAACAATTTGGCGACATAACACATTGGATGCGGGCTGATCTCGTTCCCGGGAGTCTGTGACGCCCCCGAAACCAAGTATGAATTTAGATGTAAGCTTAATTATTATTACCGGGGTAGGAAGTGCGTTGTTCTACCGCTAATAGAATAGTTGCATGTGTATCGAAACGTTAAGTGCGGATTCCAAGGACCTTCACACCGTTATTACTGTAAAACCATTGCATGCGCATTTAATTAACCACTGTTCTCAAAGTACTTTGCCAGTCTGGTAATTTGTTTTCAAACTGTCCGCATTTCAGATCGAAAAATGTTTTCATTAATATGCAGAAATTCAGCTCAGCTTTGTACACGCGCGAGTCATAAGTCTAACAGTTCATCTCTATTTGATTCAATGATACACTCACCCAAAATGATTGGAGCTGTGAATAGGGAACAAACGAAATGTAGACCGATTTACAGGTGGCTCGATCTAAACGCATTGAACCAGTTCAAAAACAAGACAATAAAAACCAAACTGGGGAATATTAACATTGAAATCTGTACCGCGGGTAATCTTAAACGTTTTTAGTAGACTCATCCAGACCGATTATTTCAACACAACATTAGAGGGCCCGAAATATATCACGGATTGTTGTGGTCCCCCATCTATCTATCTATTCCAAAAATGATGGGACGTGATTCAGGTTGATAGATGGCATCTAAAGTAACCAGCCATTTATCTAATAACTGACCACATTTCTGGTCATAGGCAAACTGCTGGCTTTACCTATTCAAAGGGACAAAGCATGTGGTCGGCAAGGTGATCTGTCGGATCGAACTCCATGGTTCCGTAAAGGGGTACCAACCGGTACGCAGTAAACGTCACTTGACGGAACGCAAACTAGGTCAGTCGGCCTCGGTGGGTGCTTTAATTACTTCGAACTCATCCGCACCTTCCGAACACTGGTACGCGTCCTCACAAATTCCGCATAAATTGCCTAATATTTCTTCTCTTTACTTACTGACATGATGGGAATTCAGTAACCCACAATCCGCTGAACAATGAGTTTCATATCGCCTAAACAAGCTTTCCGATCCCAGGGTGAACAACCAGTAAGTCAGGTACAGTCCAAGCTAATGTGTTGCCAGTCGGTCTCGTTTCTATTAGTACCAATCAACTAGGGGACTACCACACTAACGCATCTTGGCATTGTACGAACAAACTAACGGCTCATATTCAACACGTTTGGATGTGCACAGAAAATTATTAATCATTTAATCCAGACAATTGCTCTCGTAACCTAGGAAAGGAATATTTGACAGATGCTTCGTGGAAGTAGGCTAAACCCCAGAGGATAGGGCACAAAAGATGTATGAGGCCTCGTAACCCGTAATAGCATCAATCTGAGATAAATATCAGAAATAAAATCACAAGTTTCATTTGACGAAATTGGAAAAATCTTCACAAATGGTTCTCATAACTTATGCTTGAGTATTTCGGAAAGCATGTACGTTCAGAATTATACCTCACTAACCTTCAACCACTAAATTATATTTCATCAAAGTGGAGATTTCTTCATTGGCGATTGCCTCCAATCTCGAAATGGCAACATCGAAATTCGTTACATCAAACCGTAGTCTTACGTTCATCGTGAACGGTTCTAATCCCGAATTCTCCATCACATGGACGTGTATCAATTGGTACCATTGTGTTGTCTTTCTTGCCGTATTAATCGCCTTGAAATTTTTATAATGAACAAAAAGAATGCTGCTGAAGAAGTTGATTAATACTACGAATGAAGTTGTGCCTGTTGAATACTCACATGCCACCCGTGAAAACAATTATCCAGTCACTGAATTCCTGCATTGTTATCCGATGATTTTTTATGAGGGAAATGAACGACTTGAAGTTTAATGAATTCGTAGTTTAAAAATGAGACGTGAGCTAAACACTTAGGAAGCACTGGACAACAGTTTCGATCTGGTTTGGTCTCATCAACAGTACGAATTCATTGACCCAACTGAGGATCGAATACGGAACCCCATAGGTAGAATGCAAGCATACTACCCATAGAAGTCCGAATCAGGCGCTGTTTAAGCAAGTGCGTAGCAGGTGGCCACTCATTTCACGTTTTTGAGTCCGTGTTTTCCAACTTGCATTTGAGCTGATAATTGATCACATGATTTCCCCCCCCCCCGTGAAATCCATTTGAGCACTTCAGTCTCAATAGTTTCGGCATATCAAGTTCATGAGTGTATGGTTGGATAGCAGATGGCGATCGGCGTCAGACCTTTAGGAAATCGAGTTTCTTGCGATGTCTGAACAGAAGCTCGGTGCTTGGAAAATCGTTAGAAATAAAGAGATGAATTGTAAGCTTTGGAGTGGGAATTTGGGTGCATTTCACATAAAAGGGACGCAACTTTTGTTCCATGATGCCACGTATACAACGACCGAATATGAAACTGGACAACTGTTCCATCCTTGTTGAAATCGGTCAGCATTGCTTACTATCTTTTGGTCACGTCCGAGACTCCAACGGTGCACTTGGGACTCCAAACCCAAGGTCAAACTCGAGGTCACAGATTCCTAGTCCGTAGTTCCGTTTTTTGATGTTATTGTTATTGTCGTTGTTGTTATTTTTGTTGTTGTTGTTGTTGTTGTTACTCTTCATTGTCTTCCTCTCTTCCTTCTCTATAACGCCGCGGTGTCATATAGGCGAGTTTTCATAACGATGTGAGTTAAAATAGAATCTGGGTCGTCTGTTGATAAACGAGATTTGTACGAAAACGTATTTATTCAAGTGTAAAATTAGTCTAGTCACTTTAAGGAGTTCATGTGGAAGGGCACCTGTCAAACTTTCGAATATGTATTACCCGAAAACAAAAACGTTAAAAATGAGAAAAACGAATCTCAGATTGTAATCACTCAAAACATCTTAGAAACTTTGTCTACCGGGGTAGCAGAATAACTTGCTAACATAAGTTTGTCATCACATCTGGGTGTAATATATCATGTTTCCCTTGCATCACCCTGGCTTTGATGGAAGAACAACGTGTTGAATTTTTAACTAAGGTAAGGAACTGTAACCTAACTGCCATAGGTATTTGATTGACAATACACAAGTCAGGCATTGGACACATTATAGCCTAGGGTTTCGGAGTTCAAATCCCTGACGGATCGATGCGCATGCGTTACTGACAAGTTTCAATAAGAGCAAAATACGTGTCTGAACAAAGAATTGTGCATGAAAATGCAGTGTGAAGCACAGTCATCCCAAATCAACATAACCAGTGACATTTCACCGCACACCATGAGTCATGTGCGGAATACACCTTATGCTGATCGGAATTTCCGTTTCCCGTCAGCTGTACCCAGCCAGTGTGGGAATTTTTTCTGTAACTGTCAAGATGAGCAATGAATTACGTGAAAACAGAGTCTTATTAGAACGTAAAACAGCACACTGTATGAACAGCGCCACAAATTAGCGTGAAAAGTGCCGGTCCGTAATAACACCAGGAAATGCTCACAGCCAGTAGAAGTAGATTCGAAATAATGAAAATAACTGTGTTTATACAATTCGCGTTAGACACGAATGAATACTTCTGCCGTATATAGTAGCGCACACATTTGAATGATTGCTCAGGGGAACGTGTAACTGGCTCTTATTTCATACGGATCTCACAATGATATCCGAGCAGAAAATATCTACACATGTTCATTAGTGCTGATGAACTATATTATTAATGTAATATATCGTAATACAGATTTCATGGAACCGTCAATTCCAACCAAAAATAGTCATATAAAAATGCACCACATATGAACATCCACAAATTTTCCTTGTTGTAAAAATGTGCGCGTGGAGCACTTTACTGAAATGCTTAACATACATAATTTTGCATTCGTTCTTTGAATTTCGTCGGATCCTTTTTTTCTTCTCCCATATCCACATATGACACTGTCGCTCGAATGGCTGCAGGGCGAAATATATTGATGAATGAGCAAATCATGTGATGCCCGCAACGAGCTCCGTAGAGAAAAGTTGTATTATATATGACATATATGAACAATACAAAACGGTCTGATCAGTAGTTCAGTGCTCATGTGGGGCAGGTAGTGTGCTTAAGTTCTACCTGCGCTCAGGTTCCGGATTCGCGATATTCACCTTAATAGGTGGATTCATGTGCTACGAATGAGACGCGGCTAACTGTCCAGTGCATTTGAGCTTCTCCATTCCGAACTCATTTGCTGTGCGTATGAAATTAAATTCACCACACGTTCAGAAGACAAGCACTGGTGTGGTCGGCGGGGACAAACAGGGAGCTCAAGCGTTTTCGCTCCTCTAAAGTGATCAGCTGAACAGGCTTCTTATTACAAAATCATAAATTTTCGGAACGGAACTTTGCTTGCCTTTCTAGACTAAAAATGAGCGAATAATCAGTCCTTGGGGAAAATTGCGAACTGCTAAAAAAGACATCAGTCAGTACAGAATGTAACGCGTGGTTGAGTTGCTCATCCAGTTTGACAAATTAATTGTGAATACACCAGCACAAAAATTAGGGCAGTCATTCCAATCATGAATATTTGACCACGGCAACCCATAATTCACATTTCAATTTAGAACAATCTATGCATGCTGTTTGGTACAGGCCGTCAATCCAGAGAAGTTAAGTCAAATCAAGAAACATTTTATGCACCCAAAGGGTGCATTCATAGCAATTAGCGAACTGAAACCGTTAAGACCGAATTCGAACAACGACGCTATTCACGGTAATTTAGGGCCCGTAACCCAACACACAAAACAGTATGCGGATCGGAATCGGGCTAACGATATAATGAATGATCGTGAGAGTACATCAATCGATTAAATGATGACGGACAATTAGGTCAAGCTTGAGCATGGACAAAACGGATTGGAGGAGTATTAGTCCGTGTCTGGCGTGAACAACTGTGTCGCGTGACTGAACGATCAATGGGAACTGATAGACGAATGCGTACGTAGCAGAAACAAATTGCGATCAATAAAATATAATGTTAGAAAATTTATACTGTGATGAATTAGAAAAGTAAACTATAGTCGTAGTCTTTTCCCCAGGTGTCTTACGATTAAACAACAGCCCAGAAAGTTATAGAATTAAACTGTTTCTATAAGTGGAAGTAGCCGCAGGAAGGAGCGAGTTTTAGTATTCGACAAAATTGGCATGATTTCTCGGTTCAAACAGTGCTCTTAAACACGTGTTATCCTGTCGATAAAAGTAGCAAAAGCGCCAAATAAGTACATCAACTCCACCTTAACGGGACAAAAGTTTAAGGGATCTCGAAAAAAAGTAAAATCATTTTTTAAGTTAGGGGATTAGTATAGCCAGTGTGGAAGGATGTAGATAATCACGAATTGGAGAATAAGATTATGTGGGACAGTTATTTTTTGAGCCCGTAAGCACAATTGACGGTTTTAGAATTTTTGTAAAAACGCTCATGACATGATCAGGTCAGAACAGGTTATGGTTGAGGGTACCGGTAAGGTATTTAACGAAAACAGAACGAAAGATGTTTTGATCATTAACTGTAAGATCAAGGAGATTGATTACCAGTGAAAGATAATGGGTGCCGGCTTTATGACTAAATGGAACGTCAATGTTATTATTGCAGTTAATAACAAAGGACCAGGATAGTGAAGCTCATTAGGGCCGTCCTGGAGAGGCCAAAAGTTGTCTGAACCAAGGGAAGGACAAACAATTATAATGTCATCAGCATACTTGTAAGCAATAAATTTACTGCGAATGGGGAGATTCTGTGTGTACTTGGAAAATAAAAGCAGAAAAACGACCACATGACAAACACACGAAAAACACCAGCATCATTGGTAATAGAAGACGACTGTGTGCCATTAAATGGAGTAAACTCGATCCTACGAGCGAAGTAGTCGATCAGAATATTCAAGGCGTCAGGTGACAGACCACACTCAGAAGAAAGTTCATTAAGCACTCTTCGGTTGAGAGAACTGAAAGAGTTTGCATAATCTAGAAATGTCTGACAAGCGGTACCTGTACCCTTGTCTGAGATGGATGCAACAGAGGGAATAATCTTGGTAAGGCGTGTAGTATGGCCAGATGTGATTTATAGGTTAACTGTAAAGGATTAGGGGAGTTTCATGCGGGTATTATGGGGTGCAACAAAACGTTTTCAAAAGGTTTCAGTAACACAGATGTGCAGACAATCGGACGGCACTTTGACGATCCGTTCTTCAAGGTTAGTTTAATACGAGTTGATCTATGACAATTGGGGATCGTTCCGGATAACAAACACATACGAAATGATTCAGTAATAGATGTTACAATCCAAACGACGAATGTTTTTAGCAAACATGATGCTAATTGGTCGAGTTTTGTTGATATTGCGTCCGGTCAAGACCTGGAGAACTAAGTCCTTCGGGTTTATTACATCATTGGTTAAAAGTGGATGTGGGAGGGAGACTAAGGAAGAAAGAGATCGATGATTTAAAGCCTTCACGTCGGGACAAGAGCTGATGCGTGAGGCACAAAGTTTCCGCGGGGTGGTTCACATCTCACGACAGTTTCCGTTACACAGAAAAACCTCAATATACATTCCGCTCAGGCTCTAATCAGAACAGACAGTTCTTTTACACATGTATGTTACCTCTATGGTACGTCGGAGTCGCTTGAGGAGGAGCGAGAAAAAACTTGTCAGTTCGAATGTAAATATTTTAGACAGGACAAAATTGGTCATAGCAGCAAGTGGGATAATCAGCAAGATGTTCACAAAATAAAAAGAGCTGATTATTGAAAAACACAGAAATGTCGGTAGAAGAAACTAAGTCCCGGAGCCTGGACAAGTTATCATGGGAACAATTTCTTTCCCGTAGAACACGAGAAATGGGTTGGATAAGAAGGTAACGATCAGTTTTGCAGTATATTTTGGGGTAGAAAAGTATAATACAGTGGTCAGAAGTGCTTATCAGAGCTAGTTTAAGAACATGAAACGCATTGGGACTATTTACATATATGCCATCAAGATAAGCGTCAGTTGAAGTGGTTGAAATTTACAAGATTCACTAAACCTAAAGTAGTTAGAAATGAACCATCAAGGCGAGTAAAGTCGCCAGCAGTAATGCACAAAGACTGGTCAACACTAGTGACAAATTGTGTCACTACAGTATCAACACAGAATATATTCTAAGAAAACCAAATAATTCATATATATATATATATATATATATATATTGGAAAACTATCCCGCATTTGTTTACAGTGAATACTGAAAAAAAACGTTGGGAGACAAATGAACTTACTTTTGACTCGGTACATGTCCGGCGTCACTGTTGGGGGAAAAAATGAGCAAACAAGTAAAGAAAGATGATAGAAAATGTTTGCTTTGAAAAAGCTGAATGAAGAACTGTTATTCAGAATGACAGAAAACAGAAGCTGGCCGTACAAAAACTACGAAGAAATGACCACAAAGCTGTACAACTTCAACAGCAGTCTGGATTCAACGGTGCAAACGGGAGAGGAGGAACGATTCCACAAAGCAGCAAACAATGTATTCGTTTTGGTAACCCCTTGCTTATTCTAGAGCTAATTACATAGCCAAATCAACCCACACGTTGGGTTGAAAAGTCTGTGTACGTGTCTTTTCGATGTCTTTTATTCGTGACAAAGTGTTTTCTCAAATCTGGAGCCGAATAGCTTACGAAATCACATGAATATTTAGGTTTCCTTTGTTGTCAAGTAGTGGGTTTTGCCAGCTGTGCGTTTTCTAATCATATATATATGTATATATATAGGGCTTCCTAAGAAGAGACTATTCGAGACGCTTGGTCGTATGGGAGCATTTCGTGAGGTGCTAAGGAGAGGTGACCAGCCGCAACCCTAGACACCCACTCCTCAATCATACTTAGGATTTCGGAGGCATAATCCTAGTGTTGTTGCACAGCAGCTGGTATTCCGAATGGGGCTACAAAAAAGTAACACAACAACTATCTTGAAAATAGGGCTGTGTATCCTATATCTGNACACAAATATTTATACGATTATCCTGTTACGCTTCTTTACACCAAAACATCATGGAGTTACCCTGTCCTACGAAAAAACCGGGTCCCGTAAAATAGACTTATAAGCATACAATTTCTGACCTACAATGGTATTTTTCTAGTGTTTTGATATCAGACAGGTAACGTAAATATGTTTATGAGTGACGTATTCAAATTGCAATTATTTATGAATTTGAGGGGTGGTGGCCCAGTGGTAACCCCATCAAATTATCACCCCGGGGATGTGTGTTTGAATCCCACCACCACCGCATGCCTTTCCCCATTTGTATGGCAACCTTTTGATTGGTCGCTTCCCCTTTCCTGAAAGTTGTATCTTCGTATTTTCAATAAAAGGGAGTAAAGAACAAAAAGAAAAAAGAAAATTAAACTTGGAACTTAACCAAGAAAATGAAAACGGTCCGGAACTAAATAAACGTTACAAGTGATAGCTCTTGAAACGGAACTCCATACGTACACACTCCATCCCAGACTAACAAAGGTTACATAGAACTAAATAGTGAGCATCTGGTCACGTCACACACTGTTCGATGGAGTTCCTTGTGGCCACAACAACATATGCCAAAAAGGATATATGGAACATGTCAAACTGTGTCAAGCGTACGCTGGTGCTTTGCAACTAGACAGCAGTGATGATGCTTCATATCGAACTGTGCTGATTTGTGCCTAAGTAATTTCGTCCCGAAGAGTACGGGCTAGCAAAGCTCAGCTCAGATCGGTAATCGGTCAAGCGTAACCCTGAGCCTGTATGGTTTTTCATGAGCTTTGCTCTGGCCTGATCAGGATCGCAATTGAATAGTGTTCCACTTTTACAAACTGTGGACCATTCCCATACAGATAAAAACCTAGACTATTTGATACACAAAGAAGGAACTTTGCAGTAAATTTCTTTGTGAAAATGAAGCGTAACCTGAAAAGCCGGGAAGCAGTGGACTGCTGTTTTGGTTTGATTGAGTCTCTTTATTCAACTATAATCCATTCAAATTATCCACATGGGAAACGTTTTATATCGAGCCACATAAACCTGGAGACTCAGTCGGTAGACCGATTCTCATTGCTGTTGAGACACAATCAAATTGAAACCACTGTCCTGTGCTTCCTCACTTTTCATGTCACATTTCTTTTTTTTCTCTATCCGTCCTACTTATTCATATAATCAAATCAAATCCTTCGATAGTTTCATATGTGGAATTATTACTTTACATTTTCAGCAATTTGCATGCAAATGTGCAACGCCCGGACGCATTCCAGTTACGGACAAACGTAGAGGAGCATACACTGTGGGTGTTCATGCATACATTCATACACACAAACCAGTTCCAGGGGCATGAAATAAAATATGGAATGCAGGGTACTGAATGTAGCATACCTTCGAGGTTCACATCTTCCAAGTCCACGTTGAAACGATTTTTGACCACCTCGAGCAAATCCTCTTGGATCACATCCAAAGCATCGTGGCTGCATTTTTCCTGCGCCCCCGGTCTAATAACAATCACCTGAGACGGAATATAGATGTTGATTTCCGTCCTGGCATCGTTGCCTATTTGACTTTGACATCCCAGTACATAATCCCTTAGAGGACTTTCCATGGTCGGGATTGCAGCGAACACCTAAAATATGATGCACATTCGTGTACATTCGATCTATGAAGCAGAACAGGTGTTACGTCATCTATGGGCTTCACAACTATTGGTCCGTGTGGAATGAGCGAACAGAGAGATGTGCAACGTTTTCTACAACAGCGGTTATTGAAGCATAAAAAAGCGCGTGGCACCGCGTGTCGGCGGATTTACCTGATCACATGCGGCATCCAATTGAAAGTACAAATCGGAATTTGGCACTGCGTCTCTCCAATAGGTAGTTGGAATATTAACCTTCACGACGTAAACTGAAAAAAAACATGGTTGAGATCTGCTTGAAATAATGCGGTTTGCATAGGCTTGTTTTGTTTACGGCAGAAAATAACAAACACACTGTTCGCTTTGGGCACCGTATAGGCACATTTACGACAGTGAAGAAAATCCATGCAATGAGCTAGTGGTTAAGAATATATCTTACTGTCTACTTGATTTGCACAAGACGGTAAAACGTACAGCTGATTATGCCATGACATTTGCGATTCACCTTTTCATAGTGCATATCATCTGATTCTGCGATATATATAAATTTGTATACACATATATACATAAATGTGTGTTGAAGTCTTATTTCTTCCTTAACTTTTCAGCCAAAAGTTTCACTAGTGTGCCCATATTCTACTGCCCCCGTGCCATATCATCTACTTGTCTAAATAGTATTACGTAATCGATCTACCACTTGATGTTATGATTAAAGTCTCCTTGAACTGGGTATCTTTTCATCAATGTTAATTATTCACCGATCACTGAATTTCAAAGAATCCCTATTATTGTTGTCTATAGATTCCAGATCAACCTAATGCTAGATGCGATTTGTATGTGCATTGATTGCCAACCTTGGTTTCGGGGACGCCTAAGGCTCTGTAAATGGGCTTATCACTGCTATCAATTCCTCCCTTATTGTAGTATACGATCAAAGGTAGTGAATGAGCAGCCATGATTTAGTTTGTGAGATGATCATTCCATATTTTGTGTGGTTTTGCCCGACTTACTCCACAGTTCTACTTTATCAGGCTTTAAATGGCAGCAATTGAATGATTGTGTATGTTTGACATGCAAATCCGTTTGTTGTCAGCAAAGTGTAACTAAATACGGTATCATTAAATAACACTTTTCGGTTATTTGTTCCCGGTGAGCGTGATAATTTTCGTATGCGTTTTGATCATCCCAATCAGTACACGGACCTCATGGACCTCATTGATATTTTCAAAATAAAAAAATGTGCCATGTAACTTAGAAACAGAGGTCACTACAGAATGGATAAAGGATACTGTTGATGGAGTGATATCCTCCATGTTCGATAGTCATCTTGAAACATACCAGTCGCTTCAACTGTATCGTCGGTAGATTCCGCTGAAATGGGATCACAATAAACAGAGAGGTTCACAGACCGTTTAGCTGAATCAAGCTTGCAAAAGACAACTGTTCATTGGTTAGGGTTTGAAGTGTGAACGCGGTACAGCATTGCCGTAAACCAGACAGTATGATACACACAAGTAAAAATCATGAAATTTTCGAGTGATTGCTAGATACCGGAATTCAATTAATGCTAATTAGTTCTCGATTAGAGAAAAATCAAATGTGTAATTTTAAGCCAGGGTGTTGGCTTCTAGAATATTCAAAAGTAGACAAACGTTCCAGTTCACAAGTTTATGACAACTCTTTGCTACGTAGCTTCCAAACTTTATCTGTACAACTAAGACTGGAATACAACCGTAACTTCTCGGGTACTGCTTCCTTGAACTGAATCATCGGGTAAACTGTACAAGGAACATACAATTTTTACTGTGCAGTGCATTCTTGCGCAGTGCAAAACTTTTTCTTGGTGTGTGGGGGAGATAAATAAATTGAAATTAACAAAACGCTAAATAAAAAGTTAGTTTGCTTACACAAGAAAGTGAAAAACGAAAATGAAAATGACACAAACCGAAACGCGGGTGGGGGAACAGATCAAAAGGTAGTTCGTGCGTGTAATGACGCACGAGATTGGCAAGCATGGAACAGCGACAGTTCAAGAACGATAAGGGTGAGTGACGCACAAATGAATGGGACGAGGAACGTTGAGAGGCAGATGTGAACAATAACAACAAAGTACAAAGTATGTCTTCGGACCAAATCGGGGCATAATGATGGGTAGTGTATGTTCCAAGGTCATCTGTGCAATGGGTCACATGGGTGCACAGTTAATCGAACCGAGCCAGAGCAAAATATGTGGGGTAATTAATTTTTCCAATCAACTCAATAAAACACCTAATTGACGGACATTTTTTCTCTCGGTTATTCACCTCACTCAATTCCCTGTTTGCTATGTCTAGCACAAATGAGATGAATGGATGCAATGACATTGGATAAACATGCGAGTTGGAACTGACCATGCTCACAACTCCAGCCCCTCCTCCCCCTTCCTCCCCTAAGGCTTCTTATGCGGTCTGTGCTTGTTGGAGCTGATCGACTGTGTATATTGACCGCCTGGTTCAGAACTCGTACATCAGTTTCTGGATGGGGCCTTCGAAATTCGGCCATGCTACATGTGTTTTTCAGTGGATAATTTATCAACGTTTACTTCACGCATTAGATTTCATTGTTTGAAGCAAAAATTTCTTTCATCACTTTTATCCTTACCGACGCCCCGGAATTTAAAGAATTTGAAACTTTATATGTTATCGCGCAAGACTGGCATTTATCAGTTCAGTAGTCAACTTAAAAATATTAAAAAAATACAAACTGTTTGGGTCGGGTTAGAAAGCACTGAACAGGCTTGTAAGTGGCTTTACTTAATACAAAACCTCAGAAAATGTCTATCCCTGCTTTTTGCTCATCAAACGTACGATCAGTATTTCAAAAAAGTGAGCGACTTCACGGGATTGATAAGAATAAAAATGTACTGTGAATTGGGGATAATTACGCTGCAAGAAATTTGGTTGCATCCTGACATCAACGGCTATCGATTGAACTGGATTTATTTGATATGCACCGGTCGGATAGAAACTGTTTACTACGAAATTGGGCTGGTGGTCTAGTAATCTACACTAATTCGTTTTGGTGTAAGTCTGCAAAGATTATCTTCACCTACAACGTAAGATATATCTCATATATTTCGGTTTTCTTAGTAAATATCGCTCCTTCGTAGCATCAGAAATTTACATAGCACCCTCCGGTACAACTTGTGATGTACAGACGTTTGCTGATTTACTGATATCCGAACTTTCTAACTACATGGAACGCTCTCCTTTTATCAGTAATGATGACTTGAACCAAGCCGATGTTCATTTCATGACTTGTCTCTCTCGTCACAGTCTTGTAAATTTTCCCACAAGAGGAAGCGCGCAGCTTGACTTTGTGTTTTCCTCTGTTTTACTAAAACTTTTCCGAGAGTATATGATTAGTAACATTCTTCTTTACACTGAGCGGTTAGATCACAGTCAGTTCGCTTATCACAAATAACTTTCTACCCTAGACGCCCTTGAGCAACTGGTGAGCTCAGTTTTGCTATCCCTAGACATTCATGGCACAGCATTTCGTGTGTTTCCTCCACTTTAATACTGCTTTTAATTGTGTCGATAGGGGCAGGCCTTTATCTCTATTCCAAGCTGTTGAATTGTCCCATACTACCCTATCACTATTCCGAAATTATTTTGCTAATGAACACAATTCATAGAGTTTCTTGGAAAAACCTCTGACCAGCTACTGCTCAATTCAGGGGAACTCCAGGGAGTAATTCTGTCCCGTTTTCTTTTTATTTCTAAATTCAAGATATACCCACTAACCCAGATGAGCTTCTCATCAACTATGCTGATGATGCCTCCACAGGTTCAAAATTCATAGGTCATTTCCGTTTTTCACAGCTTCAAACCAACGTATCTGCCCTAAACTTGTCCTTAATGCCTCTAAATATAGTGATGTCACCTTCTGGCTAACCAAAAGAGAACGGCTAAATCCTTTGAAAGGAATTGTTCTATACTTCACGTTAACAACCAGCCTGTTCCCCCGGTACATTCTCTGCAATACCTCGGCGTTACTATCTGCCAAGATCTTACCGGGACTTCACACTTAAACTCCGCTTTTAAAATGATTCGACGGTTGTGTTTCTTTATTTCCCTCTTGCGATCTTTAAAAGTTCTACTGGTTTTACTCACCCGATTTATATAATCTTGCGTTATTACTCATCTTCTTTACTGCTCCTCAGTTTTAGGTACCGGTTGTAGGGCGAAGATTGCACAAGTTTAAGCCGGTCTATTAAAATTATTTCTCGTACAAGCGGTATTCCTTATTTACACTTGTTTAACTTTATCGTTGAAAAACATTTTACCCCTTGCGAAAACTTCTGCAACTATATTCTATCAGACACCACACACCCATTACACACAGAACCTTAACAATGCGCATCCACTTCTCTGACCAGATGTCGTTATAAACATTTGTATGCTCATACCACTGCCTACCGTTTGACGGTGATCCCATATATTTTGAGATTTCTGGCACAAAAGGCATTCATTAGAGAAAACCTTTTGAATTTCCTACGCAAACGTTTACTCTACATTCCCCTCCTCGAATTTACGATCCGGTGTTTTACCTTTTCTTTGTGACTGTATGCAATGAGAAATGATCCGGGTGTGCCAGAAGCTAAGAATATATCCATTAGGGTGAATAAAGTAATTTTTGACTTGAATTGATTTGACCACCCACCCACCCCCCACCCCGCCCTATCAAAGGCTAACAAAATTACCAAACAGCTGACTTGAACCATAACACTAACCAAAATTACCAACCCAAGTTTGTTCAGATGTTGTATTCTATTGTGCTGTGATGGCTTGTACAGACAACTGTGCCTACGTTTCAGTCAAAAAGTTTGTTCATCAATAAAATGAGATAAATATGAAAAGTCTTATACAACAATGATGAATCCGTAACTCATGGTGTACCAATTCCTTGAAATTAATCCCCACGCTATTTGGATGAGGAACATACGAGTTGTATTGTTCACTGTATCCTAGTGCAATGAAATAGTTTCCCTTGGATGCTGATGGTGGGGTTGGGGTCGAGATAATTAACTCAAAATAATTAAAGTGCAAAATTAAGAAATTAGTTTACTTACACAAGACACAGTAAACGATCAGCAGGAGAAAACAAACCAGGAGTTTATTCATTCTCACAGTTTGATCGCACGAGGACAAACTGGTTGGATAGCACACACGCGAATGTCGGATGTTTCTGTTGTTTTGAAACAAAACCTGCTAGTCTTAAAAGAAAGAAGATGACACATGTCGGGTTGCCTTATATTTGAAGGTATTGCACATAGCTGAATATATGAATTAATGCACGCCCGTGCGCGTTCCTGTGTTCCTGTGTGTTTGTCCACACGACCCTATCTCGTGCAATTGCGTGAGTGCGCCAATGAGTTGAGTCATATCACGTTCGCTGCTGTTTGCGCCTTGCTCCAATTGGATAAAATCGATTGCTCACGACAAGCTGTGCTCACGGTTACGATGGGATAAATATGAAATGTTCTATACAACAATGATAGAAATTTAAGCAGGAGATCGTTTTTGGAAGTTTCAAATTGGTTGGTTTCGAATCATTATCTTGTCAATTAGAATAGGAACCAGATAACACGGTGCCATTGAATTGTGAAAAATATTTGTTCAATGGTTGTAGTGTGGAAATGGTAAACAGGTGCAGAGGAATCGGGCGCATTAGAGGGGTTTTTGAATATACTAATTGCGAAATTCTACCATGAGGTAATATGAAAATCACACAAATTGGTGAAGACACCGTTGAAGGGAATAAGAGAAACACGGCTAATAATTGCCAAACCTCGACGGAGATTAATCATTCTCTTTTTAACTAGTCCAGAGAAAATAACGGGCGAACAATAAAACTTGACAGGGAAAATGCATTGATGAACGAAATAGTCATAGCTGGAAGGATAAGCGACTCAGTCCATCAATACAAACTGGCCTATTAGATGACCACCGTAGCTTTCTCTGTATGGTAAGTCCTAGGTAGTTGGGGGTATATGTTCTGTTAATGAGTGCGAGATTGATGACTGTGAATTCCAAGGGATACTCGGATCAGACAAGAGTAAACACGCATTCGAAGCATTTAGAAGCATTCAACTGAAGACCGGATTGGTTCCAGAATGATTACACTTTTATTAAACTGTCAGAAAATGATTCCATGTCAGATTCCTTTGAGATGGTTTGGTGCAAAACCTCATTATCAGCAAAATGAAAACTCTTGGCTGCAGACAGAGTGGTCAAGTCACAGGCTAATCCTGATAATACGCAATGCTCTTGATCACTCCCGGATTATTTACTAAGGGTTTTGAAAAAGAGCTATTTGCTTCTATTTTTTGACTCCTTCCTGTGTAACAGTCTTTCAAACACAACAATAAATTGACGGAGCAACCGAATGACAGTAACTTTTGGAGAGGTAGAGATCTTGCCACGGAATCTAAAGCGAAAGAATAATCAGGGAAAACACAACGAACGGATTTTCAGGTACTTGTTTGAGCCCAGAGGAGGTGATGGCGACGTGCCCAAGGCGTTAAGATAAAATGCTGGACGAAATCGATTCAGGAATGATGAACGGTCTCCAAGAACAACATATGTAAATGGATTTGTAATAAAGGACGTGAACATCTCTGTGAGTGAATCAATGCCTAATTTCAGCATAGAAGTAGAAGAAAGATCAATAGAACCTTACTGTTCTCGAGAATTTTATAGTTTTTTAAGAAAATGATTGACCTCCTTAAAGGTGGCCGAGTGTACGGTAGATAGGCAAGTTTGGGATATGAAGATAGGAGATCATTACAGGGGTAGTGAATGCAACAATAAGGCTGTCCACTTAAACTTCGTCTGTTGACCGTTTCTTCTGTCCAGACAACAAAAATGATCCCATGCCATAACCTTCTTCCCTTTCCAGATCCCAGAACTTGCTTTGCAAATGAAGCATTTGGTGCTTTGATCTCTTTGCTAATTTGAAACGTAAGCTGTTTGATGGTGGTTGTTTCGTGCATCTTGAACGCTTGCTGTTTTGTTTCCTAAAAGCATTTACCAGAGTAAAGCAGCAAAACTGTTTCCATCGGACAGCATAAATTGAAAATCGTGTTATCTCTTCCAGTAAACTGTTCAACAGAACACAGAAATTGTTGAACGAAGAACCAAGAAGAGATACATCCGTCGGAGTCCGCATCTGTCAACTGGAAGATTCCGACATTTTGTGAAATACCCTTTCAACCACGACAATAAATTGGCGAGCAACCGAATGACAGTATCGTTCGGTGAAGAAGAGATCGTGCAGCGGAATCAAAAGTGATAGAAATGATCAAGGAAAACACGACAAAGGAGGTTTTGAAAGTATCTCTAGATTTGCGAATAAAGGGCACCAGTGAGGAGACCGCATCCAAAGTTTATCTGTTTGGCTTGAACGCTAAACGAAGCGAGGACAGGGTCATTTGGAACATTATATCACATTGTGAGCGGGTGAGAACAGCGCGCTCGACTAGTTTAAGCCCAGAGAAAGTAACGAAGACGATCAATGTACTCAACGGTGACCGGGTCTTCGATAGATAGGCAGTCTGTAGAGTAGGAGAGAGATAGGAGATCACTGGAGGGATAAATGAATGAATGCAGCATCCAGGCTGTCCATGTCAGTTTTGTTTTTCGATTGTTTCTTCTATTCACACAGCAATCTGATTCCTTGTCATAGCCATCTTTCATCTCCAGCTCGTGCTCTGCAAATGTTTTGATGTCCGAACGGACTCACAGCGTATACTGTTTGATAGTGATTGTTTAGTGCATCTTGAACACTTGCACTGTATTTGTATCCTAAGGGGATTTAGCAGTGGAGACAATACTCTGCCAGTGTGAACAAAGGTGTTTTCATAGGACAGGATAAATTACAAATCATGTTAACTGTTCCAGTAAACTGTTCAACAGAACAGAGAGATTAGTTTGGTGAAACGCATATAGAAGTAGAGTACTTTAATCTCGAAAGTACCGACTTTGTTGTTGGCACTTCGTAGTTCGGTTTTAACAGTAAGTCGGTTGATCCGATATAGTTAATTCTAATAAGGTAGAAACGGGGCCGTGATTGTGAGACTGTCCACTCGGTCGCAGTGCGCCGAAAAAAACTTCCGTCCATACAAATCTGATTGACAGAGGATCTTCGAAAAAAGAGTATAGAATTGTGATATGTGTATGCGTGATGGAAAGGACAGCGCCCGGAACTCCTGTGAACTTTGAGTGTTTGAGCATAATCTGTGAAATCCCAATGAAACCAAGATATGTCAGCTCAACGGCGATTGAATTCATTGCGTCGACAACTGGTTGGCTCACAGAACAGGATGGTGAAATCTGATAAGCAACGCCACACTTATTGGCAACAGTTTCGCATTGCAGTTCAGTAACATGGGTTTGAAAGAGGACGCGGAATCAATTATCTGTTTGGTTGTTCTGATGTATTTTCATTTGGTGAACCCGAGTTACGTTTGAACGCCTGGTTGCTGAGTGTGGGCTGTATCATGGGCATCATCAACCACCTTGTAATGTGTTTGGTCATCCGTTGTTATAAATGACGGTTGGTTTTGCCTATAAATGCGTGACCGCAACTGCAGATGAATTGGTATACAGTGTGTAAGACAGAACTGGATTGCCAACCATGTTCACGTTTTTCCCAATTGGTTCCCTGAGTAGAGGCCGTAAGTCGAGGTTGAGCAGCTAGGATTGTGCGGCTCAGACCTAAATTTATCTTTTAAAGTACATCGCTCAGAAGGTGATCACCCTTAAAAGATGGCTTGATATAGACGGCTTTCTGGGGAACAGTTGGAGATGGGTTACCTTTTGCAGATTGTTTACTATGGATATCAATGAATCTTTCGCGATAACCGTTTCGTATTGACGTTTTCTTTCAAAATTCTTTTTCTCTTCATATCGTATCTGGGGTAAAAATGTTTCTGGCTAAA
>UZAN01045345.1:5410-32843 GCA_900618425.1 Echinostoma caproni
GACGGATGTCTTCTACCCGCAAATTCAAGGTCTCACAACCATATAGCAGAACTGATCGTACAGTGGCGCAGTAACGCGACCATTCAACTTCCATGAAACAAGACGTCACTGCCACAGGTGTTTAAGTCCTGCGCACGATGCTCGAGCCTTGGAAATACGGGCGGTTATCTCCTTTGATGAGCTACCATCGTTGGTCACGCTGCTACTTAAGTACGAGAAGCAGTCAACTTCAGCTAATTCCTGATCGTCTAGTTTCAGAGCAGAACTCGGCAACACCCAGTTTTGCAGCATCACTTTGAACTGTGCAGGTGCAAAGCTCATGCCGAAAGGAGCGACAGAACTTGTTAATCTTTCAAGTGCTATTTGTGCATCCACCATACATTCGAACAAGAAAACGATGTCGTCAGCGTATTTCAAATCGCACAGCTTTTCTCCAGCTGCCCATTCAATACCTACATTTTGGAGACCACCCATTGTGTTCTCCAGCATTTCGTCTATGACGAAATTGAACAGGAATGACGAAAGAGTGCACCCTTGATGAACGTCACTGCTAGTTACGAACGACCTACTCAGCTCACCGTAAACGCTTACGCTAAAAGAAGTGTGCGAGTAGAGTGACATCAGTATGTTCACGTACCTACCCAGACGCATAATTATTATTAGGTAGTCCATCAGCTCATCCGCAGCTGCAATACTGCACGCATGGAGTGAACCACTCTTTCATTTTGTGAGTCGTGGATCCGCAATGAAGATCGCTTGAGCATTCAATACCACTATTAAATAAAACGCACAGATTAAACAAAGCCTCAACTCCGGCCCTCCCCCTCCTCCCGTGCTGCATCTTGGTGATTTAACTCAAGGTTTTCTCAGTAGAACAATGTGCATTTTTCTTAGCTTTTAGCATATCAGCAATGTGATGCCAGTTTTACACACTGTCAACTGTGGATGTGGATACCTGTTGTTCAATGATCTGGCATTTTCACAAACTGGAATAGGTGCTGTGTGTTTTTGAGGAAAGGACTCTAATTTGCGCTATCTATATGCGCATGTCAACATTGTTGTGCAAAATGCACTCCTAACAGAACTTAAATTCCATTCCATTTTACTCTTAAGACAATTTAATTTCACTATAGGATAACTCTCAAAGAAGAATCGATGAAGAAGAATGGGAAACTGGAACAAAATGGCAATCCCAGAACCATTTGGTCCACTCGTTCGAGAGTAGTCTTCTAGCCCCCTGGACAGCCAAGTGCTACCTATAGGGTATTACTTTGATGGATTGAACTGAACTCACCAAATTACGTTCGGGGCCAACTGTTGGGCCTCGAATTGATACCAGTTTACAGCCCAAGTTTACAGTAGACCAAACATCATTACACATTATGGGTTTCACATTCAATTGTAAACCTCTTACTGACAACAGCCTATTCATAACATAACATATCTACCATTAGAAACTTTTTCCCAGTCTGTTTTTCAGTCTGTATTCCGTGCATATGTATAGTTCACAACAGATATCTACCGGATCACATTTGGCAAGAACTTCAAATGAGAGAAAAAGACAGAAAAACTCAATTTTTTTAAAGAATGTTAATCATCATCTTCTTTCGGGGTATGTTTACATCACCAAAAGCATTCAGCTTCGCGATAACTTCACAAGCTGCTACACATCGTTTACCATTTGGAAAAAAACAATGGAACAAATTCTGTCAATGTTTCCTAGGACGTATATTTTCATATTCCACTAGAGAGCCTTATTTCTGCAGCAAAACATTCACTGTTGTTTTTCAGTTACTGTGAAATGAAGCTTGAACAAGGCAATTTGGAGGTTCCACGTGACAGAAACTAAAAATTGATTTGTAAACAAAATTCATGTTTATCCTCACGATTGTTTCCCCCAGCAGCTCCTGAGGAATACAATCGTGAAAAATTAACTTCAGAAGAGACAGATAAAAGCATAGAAAATTCCAATGAAAACTTCATATTTTTCATGATATGCTCGAACCAAGTTCCTAGGTCTAAGTTTTTGTAAGTTTACATGAGTGAATCTTAATGTGATCAGTTTCCATTTTGGGCAACGGATCTCTTTTGTACGAGGCCGAAATCGGTGGATTATTAAACTGTCGAAATGTGTCATGGTATTTGATACTTTTCGTCTATGTGGCTAAACCATCTGTGATGAACAAAATTCTATCAATAGTATTATTAGAACATTTCCCAAATGGTCTGGATTCAGTGGAAGTCATGCTACAATAATGCGTGTTTTTCATGAATATTTCAATCCAGTTTTTGTTTATCGGCTAAATACGGCCAAGTTGTTCTAGTGGCAACTTTGCCCGGGTTTGAAATCAAATCCCGAAGACTTCGTATCGGAAAATACAAGAACTCAGGCTGTCTAATGTGTAACCCCTATTTGGCGCTCTGCTGTTCATGATTCCGTGCAGTGCCGGTTATGAAAAAATTGAAGATGCATGCACTTTTATATTCCACACAAAGTAATATAGTTTGACTTGAACAGGCAACCGAAGCTCAACCCTCAAAAAATCATGATGGTACATGAAAGTTGCTATTCAGTTTCGAGTCGGTGTTCATTCAACCGGGTTCGATATCCTTTACATGCAATTCACATTTCTTAGATATCCAGTACATCCTAGTGTTTATTCGAGGCGAAACCAACAGCATCAGATTTCCAGAGGCGTGTGGATTCATCTCTTTTCATAGTGTTCCCATCGTGACTTGTCATGTCTCTTGGATGATCTAGCTGCCCTTGTTTTATCAACTTAGTCTCAAATGCGCAAATTGACGTTTCGTTCCCTTTTTCTTTTCATTTTATTGAATATACAAAGACACAATTTTCAGGAAAATGGAAGCGGTCAATCAAAAGGCTGCCATTCAACACACGCAATGGGGAAAGTCAGGCGGTGGTGGTGGGATTCGAACACACATCCCCGGGGTGATAATTTGATGACNGTTGAATATACAAAGATATAGTTTTCAGGAAGAGGGATGCGGTCAATCAAAGAGCTGCCATTCAACACACGCAATGGGGAAAGTCAGGCGGTGGTGGTGGGATTCGAACACACATCCCCGGGGTGATAATTTGATGACGTTGCCACCGGGACGCAACCGCCCTCGCTTTCGTAAAAGCAATCTCATTATGGTAGGGATTCCCCAGAATAAGAATATCTTCTTGAGGCACAGATCATGTTCAGCCATACACAAAGAAACGGAGGCATTTTAGGGTATCCTTGAATAAAGTAGATAGTATATATTCTGGAAGACAAACAAAGAAGGACAGAGATTGAACTCTTGCATAATCAGAACAAGGGCATTTTATCTAAGCTCAGTAATTTTCTGACTTCACTTAATCTTCTGATGCACACACAACAACGGTACCTGAAGGGTGCCTTCCGAAATGCCTGCACTATGCCTGAATTCATCTCCTATGTCCCGATATATTTGTCCTCAACTTGAAGTATCACCGTCCTAAGATTATTTTAGTACATCTATGAACAAAATGACACAATTGCTTCCCAGCTATGAAATCCTGAAAGTGTTTTGATTGAACCGCATTTTCTTTGGTAAACTCGTGATATTTCTGTTCACAGCACTAAAAGCGCTGTGTCAATTTATGCACCAAGAAAGATGAATGTTCCTTTGGGAGGATCCTATACTNACCTACATTTGGCCCCGTATAGCTGTTCAAAAAGACTCAAGGATTGAGTTTGAGAAAACTGATCATTCCGAGCAGCTAACAGGCTACATCTCAAACTTTTGCCATCCACATGGTTTTTGAAAGCCTCTTACTTCCTTTGACGAACGACGTTGACTGTGGTGTACTTTTCGTGCCATCAGTAGTATTATATCCGGTGAAGAGAAAGCAAGCTGCGCTGTTCGGTGGTTAGGGGAGTAGTATGTTTGCACTGGGTCTTGGGCTTTGGTGGTTGATGGATTTACGCGACTGCTAAGCATCTGAGTGTAGTATTTATCAGTTTTTAATTCATGGGTCCGCTGTTCCGCATGACACCATTTTAATTTCGTCGAATAGCGTTATTTTAGGCATACGCAGGGAAGGAAAATGATATGCTTATTAATTTTACGCTACGGAAATATTGTGGTCTTTGTCATTCTAAAAGCATATCAGGAATTGTCACAATCATTCAATCAATCTATAAATTATGAAACAGATGATAGTAAACTGACGAAGAACAACCTAGACTTGTAAATAATCTATAAGATGAGAACCATGGGAAGATAATGTATATAACATTGAGGGGTGAAAAATGGTATGGGACATTTTGGAATTGATTGACTCTGTCCAATCCCGCTGGACCTCAGCACTTTTGCGAAGATAAATCATACGGAGAATTAAACTATTCCCTGCAACTACCATGGTTGAGTAAAAAATTACGTATACGGTGATTGCTTCCGCAGATACTGTTTACGTTGCTGTGGGCTTTGAGGTTCGAATACAAGCTGGTATGATTGACAAGGACGTGATCTTGAATGAGACCGAACAAGAGGAATGGACGTAATCCAGTCGCTAGTAAATTGAAGTTTTTAGTGTCAATTTTCTGATTTGAGGGTATAGAAAAAGGGCACATTAAAGCCACAATTCTTTCCTATTAATCTTCTCGGTGGTAAGTGCACAACTACCCCTGTTCGACATTTTCAGTATGCTGACGATATCGTTATTTCTGTTTCCGTGTCTAACCAATCAAAACTGTTGATTATAACACAAATCTATCCCACCTCGTTTCATGTTCAATTTCATCCGGTCTTAATCTTCATCCTGAAAAATGCCTTGAATGCATTTTCATTCTAAATCGCTCCCCAGTTCCCTCAGACCATGTACAGATTCACGGAAAGCGGATGAACAGGGTTAGCCATGTGAAATACTTAGATGTCACACTTGAAAGTAACCTTCGCTGGTCCTTACATACCCAAACTGTTGCTCGTAAGTTGAAAGTTCTCTCCTTTCACATAAGAAAACTGCACCACTTCCGATCTGATTTGTCGGTGATAGCGCTTTTGTTCAACAATGTGTCTTCCCTATACCCCTTTGCTTCTCCCCTGGATGAGACGCGTTTCATTTTCCGTGTGCACCTTGAAAGGTGGATGCGCACTCTTGTATGATCCGTAGCCTTCTGACCACTGTCAGTGAACAGAAGGAATAAAGCTTGGAATTCAACCTGATCCATTAGAAACCATAAGTTACCGAGGGAGTTTTCGCATAAGACTGATTGGTTTTCATTGCATGAAAGCTGACCATTTTGATTGAAAACAATTTTTATGTTTGCTGGCGCCACTCATATCTCAATCTTTCCCAAAATGTCAAAAACGGTTGGCTCGTTATCACAAGAGAATTTAAAAGATGTCGTTAGGTAAATAAGAATGCATGAGTGCACAAAATACGTGCAACCATTTGTTGGGTCAGAGCACCAGTCAAATTCCGATTAGTTTTATTTCTTGTTCTAAACGTGTCTCTGTTATGTACGAATGTCTGCGGATGCCGCAGAACCAGAATCTCGTTGTTTTAGAGAGGTATTTTTACAAAGAGAATCCTCAACTGAGTACTTCCAATTGAATACATAATCATTCAGACAATGATTAGGAACGAGAACGTTTGTCCGCGGCTGCGATAGGATTCGAACCCACAGCTTTCGTTGTGGTAAGCTGATGACTTGTAGCACCGCGGCCATTAATGCTACAGAACGGTATTTGTACAATCACCTTCTAAACGGTCGAGAACGCCATGTTGAATCAACTCAGGTGTCAAGGTTTTCCATGATGTCACGACATTGTCCATGGCATTCGACATGACTACTAGTGACTATTTTCAACATGGAGGTGCGAAAAGAATACCGATTAAATATCTCGATACGACTGAATATACACATTCTGAAATTCATTTACTCATACAGGAATTCTTGATGTTCCTAGGTCAATGTCCACTGACTGGTAAACACCTTTGGGTATCGTGAAGGCTAGAGTCACTCTACAGGCCGAAAATAAATATACACCATGGATAATTCTGCATTTAATCTGTACACGGTTCTCTCACAATTGGTTTAATGTGTGCTTGTTATTTAAGTTTCAATATCTCCATCCAAGCGAGTGGAAATATCGTCACTAAACAAGTTTCGTTTGGGGTTCTTCCTCTTCAGAAGCGTATCCAAAAATTTCCACGCATATCTATCACCAAGATACTATTGACTTCTTAGCCCTACATTAATGACATACCACTTTTGTTAAGTTATGTTTGAAAGATAGTACACACCACGTTGTGACCAATCTACGATCGACTTTGACACTGAACAGTCATCATCCACTTTGGTTCATTCAAGCGATCGATCAAACCAGCGATGCACAGCGATGCACGCTGTGACTCATTCGGAAAACTCGCGCCGTGAACAACCACGTCTTTTCGTGTTCGTGCGGTCTACGGTGTGCCCTCTAAGTCCGTAAAACTAGCCAGTCTGTGTACCTCCCTTCGTTGTAAGTACGTAATAAAATGTGAGTATTTAGCTCTTCGGGAGCAAACGACAATTTCGTTTGTTGCTCTGAGACGCATTCCATGTGTAACATGCTAATCATTGTCTTTCGTCGCTCAACCACACCTACCCCCGGAACCGTCGATGAAAAATTATCACGTCAAATGGTTCTGAGTGTTTTCACAGGCAGTCTTTGTCGCATCCGGAAGATCAAATTACTTCGGGCACAAAGAGATGAAATGTGAGCAGCGAAGGGCGGGGGGTTGACGCATTCGATGACTCCGTATCTGACCTTTAAATGTCCATTGATCACCGAATTCTAGGTCCTAGTTTCAAACAGAAATGCCTGATGTGCATGTGGCGACTCCCATCCGGTAAGATGTTTACTTGGGTTCCATTTATTACACAGTGGTATTCAAGGGTATCGAAATAATGATTCGGCGCGCACCGTATTTTCCAATTTTTACTACGAAAGGCTAAAATCAGGAATTCAAAGAACAAAATTCACACTAGGATCAACAAAACCGCCGATTACGAAAACTCTTAACACTTCGAGTAGCTTTACATCGCCTTTATCGCAACCGGACTAACTTCAGTGTCTCTGGTCGATCGCCAGAGTCTACTAGCTCATCGGTGCGTTAAATTGTTGTTCCTCTGACACAGAATACATTACACTCTATGCCTCCGTTTTCGCAATCAAGTCAATAATTTGTTTAACCTCGAGAATCTACATGTATTTCGGGTCACAGTGGCATTAAAGCATACTGAATTGCATAAAGTAGTATCGAAAACGTGAGAAGCATTTTTCAGAACCTATAAGGAATTAGTGATAACATTTTTATGAAACCCGCAAACATTGACAGCGCTATTTCAGGTCAGTGGTGTCGTGTTTCCAGTCAAGTCGCTTGGCTTCAACAATGAGTCAAACTGGTAAGAGATATAAACCACTTGTATATTATGGGTTGAGAAAGAAATCCGTACCAAATAAAAAGCGCTGGCTTGAATTGGCCACATTTCAGATGTCCCAGTCGCTCTGTTGTGGACAAAATGAGAGTGGTGTGTGTGTGTGTGAGAGAGAGAGAGAGAGAGAGAGAGAGAGAGAGACAGACAGACAGACAGACAGACAGACAGACAGACAGACAGACAGACAGACAGACAGACCAAAGATATTACAATTAGAGCCCTATTGATCAGTTGTAATCCTCCAGTGACACATCGCAGATCAGATCCGCCTCTGTTTTCAGTTTGTCTAATGCAAGAGGTTAGCGGATGTTCTGTGAAAATGAATTAAATTGTTCGTCATTTGGGCGGTAGTGATCAAGTGGTAAAGGTCACCAAATTATCGCCCCGTTGGACGTATGTATGAACTCCACTACCACCACCAACAACCAATATATTCTATCGGAGCCACTTAATTGACTGCTTCTCCATTCCCAAAAACTGCACCATTATCTATTCAATCAGAGAAATTGAAAGTAATGAAGTAGATAGCAACATGATATATGAATGATAGAGTACTAGTTGTTTACAGTTTACCGAGCCGTTTCCCGGACTGTAACACGGAGCTCTCTGGTCAGTTGCCAAACACTTATTCTGAGAAAAATTACCGTGAACAATATTTAAATTCTGCGTTGCTTTTGCCCCCGCTTTGCAGTCGAAAAACGATAATTCGAGATTTCTTGTCAAAAACGCTACCCATATATAATTTTGGCACAAGTGATTCAGTTTAAAACAAATGAACTCCGTGTAAATAAACACCGCAGATGTCACGTCACGCGCATGTGTTGCCCGGGCACCCTCACTGATCAATCAGAGAACAGCGTTCTCTGAGTGTCCGAACCGTGTAATGGGACTGATGAAAAATTTCTCGTTTAAGCACGTGTGGACTACTCTGTCGTTACTGCAAGAAACAAAGGGACAATTTCTTATCCGTTTAATGAGCCATCTCTTGGCGTGATTTTTTTTTTGTGTATGCCTTTTTCTAGTGAAAATTTCAGCTTCACTCGAATTTCTTGTGCACCGATGCATCGGACAAAATGCACATTGTCGCCCTTGTCCAAAACTGTGACAGCAGAACAAAACTAATCATATGTTGATGTGATATCCGACAGAGGGGAGATAGCCGAAGTGCATTCTCAGTGAGAAATCGTATGCAGCGGGCCGTACAATTATGAAATACGGTAGGTGATGCATCATGCATCATGATACGACTGTTTTTCACTGCACTTGCGAGCGGGGAGGAGGTTGTAATGGTGGCCGACAATCTATGTGGGAACAGACCTGTCCTTCGGAATATCCTTTCCCCACCCCATCCCACCCCGGGTGAACTTATATCGCTTAAAAACACCAAGTGAGACTTGACCATTTGCGATTCACTTAAGAACACGACAAGTAAGATAGATAAGACAAGCTCTATTGTGAATCGTTATAAGATGATGAGTGAGCGAAAAATGTGCCCAGTATGGCGATTTGCGGCTGATTCGTGCCTAAAGAGCTTGTGTGCTCGTCCCCAGGCAGGGCAGAATCGAACACACACACACACTCACACTGAGTCATGGACTCACATTGCTGTCACATGCACACGTTTTGCGCCACTGATGCTGAACTATTGGCGCCAAATCAGCAAATTCCCCTAAAAAATGAAAAATGTCATTGTGGGCAGAACACGCAATAAAAAACTGAAAATCTGGGATAAACAAAAGACCAGTGTTTCAACTTTACTGGATATAATCAACTATCATCATTCATTGTGCATATTTAGTATCACAGTCAATTTATGACTATAACCCGTAAGGTTAATCCGTAAGCCAGATAAGGCAGTCCATTTTCACTCGATTTGCACGAATAGTTTCTCAACATCTGTTCCTGCTCAATTTTTCAATATCAGCATATGTTGTAAAATTGGTAGCATTTGAATACTTGGCCGAAATTCCTCAGAAAGCAAACACGCAGTTACATGGTTATTGCTGTTCATCAAGTGTGTCCATTCGGTAATCGTTTGTTAAACCATTCGTATACTTGCCTCACGGATACCTGCTTTTATCCAAAAATTTCTAATCTGCATCTCTGAGGTAACTGATTTTTATCAAGGAGTTAACATGTAAATCTTAGCTATGATTCAATTTGGTAGGGATGATTTAGATTCTAATTACCATATAAATTTACAGAATATACATACATACATATCCATATATACTTATAGGAAGGGTGATCACCGAAAGCGGTCAATTGATTCAGGGCACCGTCGCATTAACCCAGAGCCGTGTTTAATCCACAAACCCCACTCACCGTCCACAAACACTGTGAACTAAGTATCGTCGGGTAACGATTTATGCACAAAAAGTGGTAATTTTTTAACAATTTAAGAATTTACCGTATTGGGATTCAAAAAGTTACAGAAAATAAAATACGATAGTGCAGTAACAGAAAAAATTGCAAAGCAATAGTCTTTCCTCAAGATGTGCGATGATTGACTTACGAATAACCAAGATCCGATCCAGCTATGGATTGAAATTGTTTCTGTATGTGGAAGTACGCTTGTTGTCTTGATACTTGAAACGAGTTCGGGGATGGGGCATGGTTTTCAGTAATTCAGAATGCAGACCATGCCTCTGGTCACGTGTTATCTTGCCAAAAAAACGTATCCCATGAGTCAACAGAATTAATCTATCAATCATACAAATTTTAGGAGATCTGGAAAACAATAAATCATTTCCTTTAAAACCAGATGCAAATATCGAGGAGCAGTATATATCCTGTGTAGTAGTCTGTAGGCAGTCACCAATTTAGGATTATATAGAACGGCCAGTTTACTCACTCTGTGTGTGTAGAAGGACAGTCTTTGAACGCTTCGAACGTGGGACAGACCAGGACTGGTTATGGAGGAGTATGATACTGAGGTTTGGGCATACTATACGGCCAGGGAGATTATGTACCAATTCAAGATAACGGGGGCCCGTTCTAACACTGAAGGGAACATCTGGGCAATCATCGAAGTCAAGTAGAATAGATCCGGATCAATGCCAGTTGTGAAGCGCATTATGTCTGGCCTGGAGAAAGAGAAAACTGTCTGGTTATTGACCACACACGCCCTGCCTGAAAGTGTGTTATGGCAATTATGCATTCAATGACCAGACACTGATAAAAAGGAAGTGCAGTGTTCATGCCAGTTCAAGTGAACTCAACTCCTAAAACCGAAATGGACTGGATGCTCTATCCGATCCTCGATTAGCATCAGCTGGAAATCGAGTTGTAAAACTGCCTTTTGGATTGCAAATGACCAAAAACAACACACCAGATTTCTATTATAAGTCATACAACTCTTTGTCGATTGTTTCCGTGACCACCGAGTGTGTGGAAGTACAAGTGCTATTTTTCCACTACATTTATCATGGTAGGCGCCATGACAACGTGCTGTCTACTCCGCCCGATTCCGCGTTATTGCGTGCCCGGGTTCCCGCGGGGTAAATGTGGTTGGTGATCTATCTGACAGACTGCAGGTGTAATAAAGTTCGTGGGCTAGGGAAGCAATTGGGGCCGCGGTACAGGTACAACATACACACACACAAAGGGAAACTGGGTGGAAGTGTCGATGAATGATTGGTACAAACAGGATTCGGTTAGTCTGCACGAACGGACGGACGGACGGACCGGGGGAAGTTGGGCAACGATGCGTAAAAAACCGTACAATAATACGCGTGCATGACTAATCTAGACGTCCATGGCAACAGTGAACTTGTTACGCCGACTGATGTTACGTATTCGGTAGTTTATGTTCTACTGTGTGTCTGGTCATGACCTCAGTCGATCTGTGAAGTTTTTCTTCCTCCCATTCGTGAAGCACAATACGCTAACGATTTGCACTGGATTATGTGTAAATCAACGATAAGCTTCATAATTAAGTTAAAGTAGTATTCGCAAAGTGAACAACGGTAGAAATAAAGATAACAATCCTTGGTGTTTTGTGTTTTGGTTACCGCGATAGTGACAGTATCCGTCTTGATTGGTAAAATGTTCATTTTGGAAACGTACCCTACAGCCTTGATATCGTTTCAGGAAATCAAAGAGAGTGAAGAAGTAAGAAAGAAATAAGAAGTAAGAAGTAAGAGCAGTATGGAGTTACTTTATGACAAGTGATACCACATTTTCAGGTTAGGAAATTTCTTTTGCCTGTGGAAGGCGTGTTCCTCGCGGGGAGTAAAAGTGACATTCACTACCAAAAGTACTGCACAATCAACGACTGTCTGTTTTNCTGTTTTATTTTCATTCAACACGCTGCTCACAGTCAACCTGACTTTTCTAAGCTGCAAGCGCGCACGATTACCAATCCCGAACATATGTGAACCACTTTCTTTTGGAATCGATGGATTCCATCCTTACAAGCTAAACAAAACATGTGTGCCTACAAAACACTGCGGAAATGCAGTTTCAAATATGTTAAAAATGCTAAACATATTTCGACCGTCCTTGCTCTCGAAGGATCTGTTGCACGTTGTCAACAAATTGCGTTACAAAGATCCCATATTGTGATTTTANTGATTTTAATTTAGCTCTATGTTTTCCGCTTCCTTTTATTCACAGAATAACTTTTAACCAAATCGCTTCGTGTAAGCCCTCTCTCAGCTGAAACTCGGTTCGCAAATTTCAATCAATTCTCTAGATCTGCGAGAGCAAGCCATTTGTAAATTGCGTACATACAATAGAAGGACCACATTTTGGGTTATGTGAACTGATAATCTGATGCAGTGGACTATTTAGGGCCAGGTAGGATAAACGTGATATTGCACAGATGTTACCGAAACAGTCCATCACTTAAAGCGGGTGACGTAACTCATTTGATTACCACCGCTTTCATCAACTGCCCACTAATGATTTAACTAATACATCCATATTTGAGAGTCTCAGGTTCGATCATCGGGACGGGAGCGGCAACAGTTTGCAAGGAGGTTACTGCAACAATAACTAAAGTAACTTGCAGTACACTTTGATATACTTTTGCTTGCTCTATGGATGGGTCTAGTGGCACTATATGTGGTGTTTCTCTGAAATGCTACCGGAGGAATGGAAATCATTCAACTTTTGAATGTTTGAATTCACTTTGGAAGACAATGCACTAATCAATTTCGCTCCGGGCAACGCCGAAGTTGGTAAGTCAAGCTGCGAAGTGGATTTTGGACGTACCTGCAGCTTGATTTGTATACAAAATCCTTTATTCATCAGGTTAATTGATTTGTACTTTGATCTAAGTGTGCGAAATGAAGATTGTAAACCTTGTTGTTTATATTTGGACCTCACTTTATTGGATCCGGTTTCAGTTAGAATGACGTGAACGATACAATAGCTACCATGTGATACACCGAGATGAAGAAGCCGGACGGGGCTGATGACGTTGCAATTTTAACACTAGGCTTCCAGGATCGTGCTGATCGTGCTGAACGACTCCGCTTGAACTTCACGGTATGAAACCAAAAATCCCGAAGATTTTTGTGTGTCCGCGAACCGTATGGTTGAGAGCCTAAACCGTTACCTCTGCCGCTCATGACCGAAGACCAACACCTTGCTGTGATCATTTAACATTCGTCGCACCACGTACAACAGGCATTGTGCTTGTGAAAATTGGAACGGGCTCATCAAAGCCTAACGCATGCTAAAAGTTTCTTTTGTTTCTTTTAAACAAGTAAGGCTAAAGATACCTTATCTGTAGGAAACCTATCACATATGTGCATATTTGCTCAGTTATGGGAGGTTGGTTTTATCAGTTCTTATGGAATAGATTCATTTTACCTCAGTCATATTTTTTATCATACACCGATATGACATCCCCGGTGCGTTTGGTGAAACAGCACTCCCTGTCCTTGTCCGTTTTTGGTTGTTTACCAAGCTTGGAAATTTGTCCGTCAACGTTTCATCACTGGCCGAGGCGATATCTTCAGTATTTTGGAGTCAGGAAATGAGCTCCACTCTGCTACTTCAGTTGAATAATTTCAGTTGAAGCACCACATAATTGGCATTCATCTCAAAATTCCCGTTTACTGAATTGTCCGAATCACAATCGGCCTCGAAAAGCCCGGACGTATAGTTCCATCGGGTTCATCTAGTGATTCTCAAAGATCCCTAATTTAAATAGTATTCTTCACCATTTTTACGGACCAGCATGAATGCAAATGGATAATGATTAGTGACTATCAATTGGTGTTTATGAAGCCCCTAATATTTTTAAACCTGGCATTTCTAACAGTCATTCGTCGTAGTTCACTTTGCGAATAACTTTACTGAGTCCTTTGTCTTCGAAAGAGTGCTCCATAGACTGGGAGTCAACTGTAGGTCGTGATTTTCACGCCTCATAGATGTGATTTCCAAAGCATTCGTATGGTGTGTGACATTGTTCAAAGAAGAATCATTTGAAAACATTTTTGGCGGCATGTACGAATATTCTGAAATGATGTTTATTTATATTCACATCCGTCCACCTTTCAACACCTCAAGACCACATCTCGTACAACACCATTTGCAGCAGTTCAGATGGTTAGTCGTTTAAAGTTCAGATTCTGAACAATGATTGCCTTGATTTGCAATTACACTATTAGTCCTGTGTTGCGATGAAATTGGGAACAAAACACTGTACAACTATTTGCCCCTAAAAGCAGTCATCACGAGTTCATATTATTCCTATCCCGACCGGGACTGGAGCTTCGGATTACGATCGAAACTGTCTCGATCTCCCAAACCTATACGGTCGCAGACAAGATACAGACGTCAGCACATACAACGTTTTGCAGCACAATAAAAAATATATGGGGTAAATCAACTTTATGAGAAAGGTGATTCACACAATAACAAAAATTTACAAACCTCGGTATCAGTGAATTCGTGCGGGTTGTTCTAAGATACATTCACTTTTAACACGCTGTTTTATTCTTCTTTTATTCTTTAAACTGTGTTTTATTTAGGTATCCTTCCAAGAGATTTCTCTCTTTTACTGTACCTATTTTGTTCATGTTTAGTTTAAAATTGGTAATTAGAAGTATAGATACTGTTCATGCCGTGATGTTTAAATTGATTTTACTGGTCCTTTGATGGCACAAATCTTCACACTGAATGAACAATTTGATCTCCTTCGTGCATGTTCAGTGAAGTTCTTCCTGACGGGACTGTTGTTGAAATCGGAGGAGCAAAAGTGAATCAGTGATTGAAAAATAAAACAACTGACTACTACTGCTGAGCACAAACCAGATGCACGATTGCGTCCAAATAGATTACCGTATTCCAGGTCTTGTTTGCATTCCGCTTAGAGGTATGTCCAACTTAATGCATCCCATCCCGACGAGACTGCACCTTGACGTGGTGTGATAGCTTGCGTGCATCCATGACCCTGCGAGCTATACAGGATGGCTTCTCACAGCCTCAGATCCAATCATGCCTGGAAGGTCAACGGGTAGAGGCCAGACGAAGCTCAATCTCACAAGGCCAGCCGCTTGGATAGCTTCTGGCCTCTATTTATCCACGTCCACCCCTGAAGAGGCCACCCAAGTAAATAAACACAGTGAGGGGCAGTTTACCGGTCAAAAAAATCCACTAGATGGACGTAAGAGTGGGGTACCTGGGGCTTTTTCTCGACTGTGGGGGAATTCTACGCACTTCGTTGGACAGCTACCACCCGCCTTAGTTGGGCAGCCCCCAGCCAATAAAGTGCTGTCTCGTCGACGTTCCTTATGTCTCATTGGGTGCGTGAGACTACTGGCCGATCCCGAAAAGCGGACCGATACTCAACACACCAGCGAAAAAACACTAACCGAAATCCCAAGGCCTTATGTAACAGGTCTCCCGAAGCTCCCACACGGGTGCTTCGTTCACGCTCCCACGTTGGATTTAAGCTCCACTGCCTTGTGGGTCATACTTTTGAGTCAAAGGCTTCGGTTAGGGTTCCCAAAGAAAAATCCCTTCATCGGTGTGGAGTGTCGCGAAGTATGCCGTGCCCTAAAGGCACTCATTTGAAAAATCCTCCCTTCCATCTCTCTAGTTCTTCTTCTCAATCCCGAATAGTCCCAAACGTCTGCTGTTTAAAAGAGCCATCGGATATCATTCAGTGTTTTACCATCAAGGCCAAACAATCAGAAGTTACAGGATTTTTAAAGCCCAAGTCCTCTTTTCACTTAGCCGCGTTCAATGTCCGCACACTCTATCAGATTGGTCAACAATCTGACTTGGCTAGAACCCTTGAAACTTTCAATTTAGATGTATGCTGTGTCTCCGAAGCACGCAAACAGGACCTCACTTCTATTATCTTCCTGCGTTCTCCTGATCTAACCTCAGCTTCACACTTCACCCTTCGTGTGTCAGGTGATTCGGCGTCCGAAGCTCGCGGTGCTGCTGGTGTCGGGATTGCTCTAAATGCCAAGCTGAACGCTCACTTCTCGAATGGATTCCAGTCAGTAGCCGACTGCGCACTCTACATTTCAATGGTTCAGCGCGGGTCACCAGTTACAGAACGAAGCGCCGATGCCCGATCGTCGTGTCGGTGTATGCACCTGAAAACAAGGATGAATTCTACAAAGAGCTTTCTCGATCACACCAAAGCGTTCGATCAACGGAAATCGTGGTAATCGCCGGAGACTTCAATGTTCAAGTGGGATCCCTGGACACTTCTTGGCGAGCCAAATGCAATCCCAGCCAACCGGACGGACAACGCCGATCGTCCATTTCAACTCTGTGCGGACCATGGATTGTTCCTGTCAAGCACGAACTTCTCGCACAAGAAGTGACACCACCTTACATAGAAACCGCGAACCTCTTCACAGCAGTGGACCCAAGTCGAACACATCGCTATCGGTTACGCCTGGAGGGGATCGATTCAAGACTGCCATTCTTACCGGTGAAAACCTGTGGATACGGACCACGCTCTGCTACTAGCGAAATTATCCTTACGCGTGGCAAACAACCGTAAAAATGCCACCAAAAACGAATAACTACGATAAATCGTCACCGATTGTTGCAAATCAGCCTTCGAAATGGAACTCTCCAATTGCCTATCAGTTCAACCACCAACCGAAGGACTGGATGAACACTGAAATCAAATCAAGGAAGCTATGCTTTTTTATTTTTCCATAATAGTTGTTCTCTCCTCCAGAATTCAACGTGAAAAAAGCCAGTTGCGAAAATGCCCAGAAGAGTTTTGCGTAGATCTATATTAATGTCTATTGTAGTCCATACTTAAGACAAGTTCGAAAGTTTACCATGATTATCCGTTTACCGAACCCGCTTAGTAAAATAGTGTGTGTATTTTAGACGAGTCAAATGTTGGTCCAGTGTCATCATCACTTGAGCATTTTCCATCCCGAATTTTCCAAATGGCGCATCACTCCACCACTGATTCTCCTGAGATGATTCTCTACCAGCACTTAAGTAGCATCGGATTTAGAACTTATTCTCCTTTTACGTCGGCCCGAAAAGCATACGATCGATCGGGCTCAGTTATCGATCGGTCAGATTTTTCAGCCACACCAAGGGACCCGGTGCTTGCTCAGCTAACCCGAACGTGGAACCACACCTTGTCTACAGCCGCGAGACTTTAGCAGGCCCAATGAACTTCGACTGTACAGCAGACGTGCCTTCGCCACATGGATGGACTTGGCGTGAATACAAGGTCATCAAAAAAAGTACAAGACAATGTGAAACGATGGAGCAATCGGACTAGCCTACTATCCACATATCAACATGACATACTAAACTGACATTCGGATATCATGAATGGAAATGCAGGCGACATTGTGCTACTAAGTGAAAATCCAGGTAAGTTGCAAGCTTTTCTGAATTGTTTAAGTGCTATTGTAGCTATGTTTGCTGTGCGTTTCGGACCTCCAAATTGTAAAACGCTACTACTAAACTGGGTTTTTCCAGCACCCAGCCTCTTTTTGACTCGGGGTTAATGGAGGCAGTGTAAAAATTGTTATTTGCGCAGCTACATCTCACCCGGTGGACGCATCGCAGATGAAGTGTCACCTCGCATACAGATGGCTCGGTTGGTATTTGCCAACGTGAGACATTAGTGGCGAGGTCGTGTCATCCGGCTACCTGTAAAGCGTCGAGTATATGCTGCANTATGCTGCAGCAGTTCGGCCAGTTCTGTTATATGGAGCAGAAACTTGGCCATTGAGAGAACAGGACAAAGAAAGACTGTCGGTGTTTGAACATCACAGCATTGCACGAATCCGGTGTGGCAGCCGGTCGAGCAATACTGAGGTCAGGCACAAAGTTTCAGGCGACCGCGGTCGCCCACTGGAGCAAGTGGTCGACCTCTATAGATTTCGTTGATTCTGGCATGTGTTACGCATGTCACTAAATAGGTTGCCACAGCGAGTGATATTCGCCAAGGCAGATAGTGGGTGGAATTAAGCCAAGGTTGTTCAAGCCAAGACCTGGCATAAAGGTATGAAAACCCTAACCAAGGGTCTGGCTCACGTTGGTCCCGTTAGGCTCCCTGAACGGGGACCTCGGGATGGTCGTACCCGATGGTTAGAGATACTGAGTGATATGGCTATGTGTCGTAAACAGTAGTGTTCGTGCATCTTCTCAATTGCTCTTCATCTTTAGTCCACAGAACTTCTCGATTGTTTCTTCGATCGTACTTTCAATCTTCCTGTTTTTCTCCTATTGTTCACCCAAATTGGCAGCCAAAAGACAGCAACCAAAAGTGTCGCACTAGAATGTATGCTTAATGGTTGCTTAAACTGAAACTGAAACTGGATGCATCTTGTATGTTCTGAACACTGCACTGTTCTTTAGAGGTTTGAGAAACTTACTGTCTCACATTGAGGACAACCGATTCGTTGATTCCGTTCTCACTCAAGCGGGATTTCGACAGACGCCGAAAACTATTTTCAGTGTTTCATTTTAAGGGTATCATCATCAGTAGTAGTGATAATTACCACACATAATCATATTGGTAATGCAGTTTTTTTTTATTAGTAGACAATATTACACATGTGAAGATTTCCCATTCAGATTTTTAAAGTCACTGTTTGAGAAAGTCGGTTTATGATATGATGGTCGAACAACGTACGGACAATTAATGTTATGACAAACAACCAGAAATCGGCCAGGGGAAAACATGATAATGCCTTGTGCTGTAAACATAAATTAGGATTTACTGTTTATTTTAAAAATTATCGAATTTAGCCCAAAACTATAGGAAGCTTGTGTGCCATCAAACATTCAGCTGTATCACGAAGACAGTGTCACGTCCACCACCATTGCTTTATATAGGCTTAGGAAACCGGATTTACTTTTTGAATGACCACTGCTTCGTGCTTGCTCGGGTTCTCGTGATAGGTGACCTTAAAAAAGTATTGTCTGATTTAATGTGGTGATCCAGGCCTACGAGATGACGCCTATTCTGGAACCGTGCTTGACAGTTTTCGGACACCTGCGATCAATCGAATTTCAAAGGTGACGTCAATGCTGCATGTACGTATCACTGCTTCCGACTACACTCCATTGGCAGATCGTGCCGGCCAATCCGAGACAGTGCAGTCCAGACAGAAGCAGAATGATGCAAGCAATACTGGAATGCGATTGGTGTAAGCGTGGATAACCAATGATCATCTTTTGTACGTATTATTTAATCTCCTTCACTTCTTCCAATAAACGAACTGCCATTCCTGTGGCCTTTCCCTCGCCTCTCATTCACGTGAGATATTGCGTGCTAGTGCCATTGCGGTCCAGTGCTTCCGTGATCTAGTCCGTGATAACTGATCCTTGTTCCGAGTTCCGAGTTACCACTACTAACACTACAATCACTACAACTAAATTCACGGAAAGCTTTTGCACCGGCATAATCAAAGCCAGCAGATGGGCATGGAAGCAGTTGTGGATGATAGAGTAAAAAAGGGCTTGCCAAGTGTAGCTTATTTCTATAAAAGTACAATAAAATGCATGAACTCTATTGGAATTAATGAAACAAACAATTTGGGGTTCATCGCAGCTGTTACAAAGACATCTATGATCTTCTAGGTGGCACTGTACTTAGATACATACGGGATCCCTTTGATTAGTGCAAGCAAATTTAGTTTAATGATCATAGAAACGGTATTACATATTATAGGTCAACAATCGACTAAACAATTCTCGCCTTCTTTCCTAGTTCATCCGTTCTGCTACCTGGTTACTTTATCACATCCCAACCGTGTGGATGAGAACAAAAGGCCTTTACATAGGATATTTGATCAATAATTTTCTCAAATAATTTTTTTTTGAATAAAATGGTTGAAATTCTATGTGAAGGCAACCTGCTTTATCTATCATTCAACCCAGATCTGCCTTATGTCAAACAGCCGAAGATCTATTCCACAAAATAAATAAAATAAAAGAATTCATTTCCCGTGAAAATCAACCACCATGGAAATCTTAGAATGTTGCATCAGATTCGATCTTCCGTACGTAATGTTGCACAGCAAAACCAGAAGAGGCAAAGAGTATGCGCACTATCCATCCCGGAGAGCAAAACGGGATTTGAAGTGTAAGAAACTGGCCAGTTACAGAAATGTACTCATTCGCTTGTCTTTCTTATACATCACCGGCACACGTAACCAACCGGTATTATGTTGGAAATCCATATATTTCACTTTGATTAAAGAATCGAGAGGTTTCGCAGTTTGTAATCAATTGCGCATTTTAGTGCTTCACACAGTTTTTTTCAGTTCAATTCTTAGGACTAAAGTTATTTATTGCTGAACTCTATGATCAGTGAAATTTCCCCGCAACTGCGTGGTACACGATTTGTGCATAAAATCCCACATATAGGTAACAGTAATGAGCTACCATGCTTGAGTTGGTCTATCGCTGTCCGGTGATAAACGGTGTATTGAAGAACAGCACTTCAAAGGAGAGATCACATCACATAGATAGCGAAAGCTAAAGGAGCTTTCACCAACCTGCGGCACCTGTGGCGCCGCCATAACATCCATCTGTCCCGTTAGGGAAGAGAGTACATCGCCGCGGTTCGTGGCGTTCTGCTTTACAGTTGCGAGACCCGGCCTCTTCGAGCGAAATCGACTTTCTGTGTTCGACCACTGAAGGATTTTCCATGTCAGGTGGGAACATCGGATGATCACCGACGAGATCCGTCATCGTGTGTTGGGTGCGTATATTTGTTCTCTAAAAGAAATAATCGCTCTACACGACCTTCAATAGCTTGGCCATGCTGAGCAAGGTTGGAAGAAACGTCGCGGCGGTCAGGTCACGATATGCCATAGAGATATAAATAAGGTAGCTTCAGCTTTGGCTTCGGTTGGCATAGCACCTACCAGGTTGAGGCCAAAGGGGCGAGGATTGTTGTTGGTCAGAAATAGTAAGAGATATGGATCAGAATAGAAGTCAGTGGGATAAATGCCGGTACGGTTTACCTGATGAAATCCTGTGCCCCGTAAAAAAGAACGATAGACTAGCACACACACACACACAAAATGTACGGTGAAACACAAAAGTTGCTGTTATTCTTTTTATCTAATGTTTTCCTTCTTAACTGAGTAACATACTTTACACTTCGCTGTGTATCCCAATCCACCCATTCCCTATTCCTCTTATTATTGTCATGGCTTTGGTCTCATGCTTGTTCGCAAGCTGGTACTAACTAACTAATGTTGGTGTAAAAGGTGCATGTTTAGTAAGCTGACAGTACTCGTGATATGAACATGTCAATCACGAGAAATCAATATTGCGGAATACGTGCCATTTGAACAGAATAACAAAGCGATCAGCAATACACAACAGACAGCCTGACAGATGGCTAACGTACTCGTGTCACGATCGGCTAGGCATGACAGGAGTGGACGATTTGGAAGTCAACATGCTTCCTGTCATGTCTTAATAATCAATTATCCGATCAGGAGCATAACCTAATTGACCGCATGTAGCCTAGTTTCTGAATATCTAGTTTGTCATTGTAATAGAAAAGCCGATCGGCAGACAAACGTTTATTGATCAAACTCAAAAGCTTTTCACGCACACGTTTGATCATATAAATCTGAGTTCCGACCGCACAGCAGTAGGCTGTATGATTCATGTTGTCGGTTCATACATTTGACATTTTCGGTCAGTCATTGGCGTTCGGCACACCTCTTCAACTGTGCACTGATCCTGCTGGGTATGCTCGTTTGTTAAGGACGATGCAGTGATCTGTGGTTGAGTGGTTGAGCTATCTCAGCGCCTTATTCCTAATCAGCTGGACTTCAGTCTGGATACTTTACCGCAAAATCTTTATTCAATGTAAAACTCATTGCTATCTCTTTCCAGGCCTTAAATTCTGTCATATTCTGATTGCTCTCGGGGGTGACAAGCTGTAACGAACTCAGTGCCTGTGGAAAACGAGCGCATTATCCGTTTCCCGGACGATTTCCTTGCTAACTACCTTATTGTCGCTTAATGATATTACTTGTTAAGTGGAAAACGTGTGATCAGTACCACCTATGAAAAGCTTTTCCAGTTCCCTAAATTCCACAGTTTACCACCGCCCAGGAATATTTCTTACGCTGTGCCTTAGTTTTCACCCCATGTAAGTTTTTCGGATATCCTGAGCAACTCCTTTATCTGCATTCAAATGCATCGAGTTATTTGTCAATTATTGCAGTAAGGGGCATTGAGATGTCCCTGCTTGCTTGAATGATAGAAATTTGTTTTTGTTTTTTCGAGCAAAATGGTGCTACAATTTTGGTTGTGACACAAAAATATCACACATGAATCTGGACAACTATTTGAGTGCAATCGAAATGCTTCGGTAAAATAGAATGGGTTTTCCGGAAGATTCGCTCCATCAGTGGTCTAAAACTATCAGTTGGAAGGTAGTGCTCATGTGAACCGGTGGTGCCTCATCTGCTTATAACAAAACGAAATACTTTCTGTGTGAAATTTCATGCTGTACACTTTTATGCATTTGGTGTTGGGTGTTTTCAATTCGACTGGGATAAAATGGAAAATGGATTACCCAAATGTTCTTTCATAATTAGGTAATGAAAATATTCTTTTAATTTAATCTTATTTATTACATAGATTATTTTCAGGGAAGAGGTGACACAGATTTACTGGACCCGTGGTTATGACGGAACTCGAACTCCAAACATGCGAGCTACTTTATGAAGAACATTGCCGGGGCCACTGTATTCAATAATTATCACGTTCTCCCGCACGGACTTGTCCATCAATGATGCATATGAACAAAAGATAAAAATAGGTTTTTAAGACATCAATTTCTGTGACAAGCCATTTCCAATTTATAACTCTTGACCGGTACCAAACCGCTCAAAAGGGACAAGGCACAGTAGATCTGGACTGTAGTCATTCCGGAGTGAATTTATCTTCACCATGTCAGATAATCCCGACGGTAGCACGACCTCAAACTTTCGACGCATGTAGCATGAGGTGACTTAAGAGTGAGGTACACTTTTTATCCAAGCAAGATAATTTGATAAATAGTTCGAGAATTAGTAACCGTAGTTCGTAGACACATCTCAAAAGATCTGGGGGTTGTCAAAATGTCACATACAATAAAGAGAGCTGGAGATCACTGAACGTAAGGTGAGAAACACAGTGTGCTTGAAACATGTGAATCATCTTCTGAACTTCCACTAGCTAGTTTCGTATTATTATAGTTGTCGCGGCGACCGCGGTGTTACTTTGAAAAAAAGAATAAACAAAGAATTAAATGAAATAAGAAGGCATGTTTTGAGGAAAAATAAAAAGCTTGATTTGAAAAATATTTTGACAATCTTTAAACAGCTGACTTCGGTTCAACAAGCAATCACGATAGGCAATGGCACGCATGTAACCCAGTACGTCAGAGAGACGAACTCACTCGGGTCGGTCAACGGTTACTTAGATTTATTCCCTACATTCTTTCACATATTTTGTTGACACCTTCGTTAGCAATCCGCTAGGGTCAATTAATCTCCACTCTCAAGTCTGAATGGGATACGCCGGACGCAAACAGAACAGCTCCTTTCAGAACACTGGCCCTCAGATTGGAAATGACCCTAGCTGTTCACAGAATCACAGTGATTTTCGTTGTCTATCCGGAAAGTGGACCGAACTGTAAACTGCTTCGTCCCGGTTTGATTTACCGACGTTTCCTTCGAGAATGGAGTTTAGAGATGGGAAGACAGCTGTTTTCCACTAAATGATCGCGTGAAACATCCTTATTTGGCCAAAGACTATTGATTCTTCAGTCATTATGGGGTTCTTTTCAATAAACATACCATCCGCCGTGGGCAACTGGGTCACAGATGCAATAATTAAATTTCCTATACTGTACCTAATTGAACCAGTTCATTCAACTTCTCGTCTCATTTTAACACCACCACCACTATCAACTCCGCTTGAAGTCATTTCGCTGGGTACGTTCAACTGACCGCAACGCCATGCATTAGAAGAGTACCACCAATACTACGTGAAACAAAAGCGAATTGATGATCAGAGTGAGGCAATTTCATTTAAAAACAATGTCGATAACCAAACACGCTATCCAGCACTTATATCGTTTATTCCTGTAACCAGGACTATAGTTAACATAGATGAAAGACAGCTCTAACTCAACTAGCATTCCGTATGCGTGCAAGTGTTAACACTTTTGAGTGACTTGACTCGTTTTATTCTAGTAAAAGCATCGTTCAACAAATTAGGGAGGACCATTTGAACTGAGATATTTTTTTTCACTTGAGGAAGAACAGGAGGAACATGTAAAGAAACAATACTTTACGCATTTACTATACCTAAAAAGCACAATATGAACCCCTTAACTTATGTCATTGTAAATATTGATCAGTCAATTTTAATTATAAAACCCAGATGTTTCTAATCCCGAGTGATGTGGCTGTTCTCTATGACAGAAATATTGGCGTTAACTTTTAATCCTCATCTAAGTGTAAGCTTCATTCTGTTGGCATACCAAAGTATTCGTGAATAAAAGAAGAAATAACTGTTTGTTTTTTCTCTACTACATTTTTACAAGAATCTATAATTGAACTTAACCATACTTGTCCCTATCAATTTCAGAGAATACACCAATTCGGGGAGAAAAGTTTCAAATAGTTCCCGTCAGAACGACTTTACAAACAGAGCTGTCGTCCAGTGGAATAGGGAGAACAGCACACATGTCAATCGTGACAATCTCTTTTCTCAAATATACCGCAAAAAAGCTGTTCACATGGTTAAACTTAAAAAAATTAACGCTCTTCAATGATCGATAGAAACGAAAAAGTGATCAATCAAGAAATCTCATTGGAGAGTTCAAAATTTATCTTAATAGCAGGAAGTTTTTATTAAATGAGTAAGTCGCTACTCGGGTTACAACCATGGAACAGATGCATTTTTTTAATTCGTGGAGAAACTTTTTGTTAAAGGCAACATTTCCAGGCACAAATCCCCTCATCTTGTAGACAATACGTAAATACTCTTTCCACACCAGCAGATTTCTGAAAAATGCTCTACCAATATCAGTTAGGTGTGACACACACTAAATCCGCAAAAGTATTCGAAAAAACCAAAGATCGGGAAATAGCATTCAATTTAAACAAAATGGGCGAAACGACTCGGCACGTATGTAACACGTTGATGCTTTAATTCATTTTGACATTTCATCTGATTCTTCCGCCAGTGGATAATATTACTCTCTCAATATTCCATACAATTGAAAACTTTTTGTTACACACATTTGCGTAATGAAGAGCAGGCGAGGTGAACCACATAATCACGACGACCTGCTATTCTCAGTAATGGAAACTTGTGACCGAAACCTCGGGACTTGGAGTGACGAGCCACATAAAACCCCATTAGGTCGAGTGCGGTAGTAAACCGGTCGGCAGCAAATCTGCTTACCACCAAAACTGAATAATTCAAAATTCATTTGTTACTGGAGCTGCATATCTTAAGTTAAATGACCGTATTTTGAGAACACCAATAACTATCTTCTAGATAAAAGCTCACAAAACGTTGATCCTGACAAGTGTATTGATTCCCGATTGTCTTGGCCGATCTGAATAGTCATTTCATCACAGCGTGTGTCCTCTTCATGCATAAACTGTTAACCCGATTTCAGAGACTACTTTCGGAAAGAACCTCGTGAATTTCAAACCAATGTCAGTTTACAATATTTCACAGTCCCTGGTCAGATGAACCGAAGGACACCAGAACGCATTTCGCGCCACTTGAAAGAAATTTATGTTTTCTCTGTCATTTGGAGCTTATTGATCCAATTTTTTCAACAGTCTCATATAGCCTTTGGGAACTGAGCAAATTGATCCTTGAAATACCAAAAAATATGGTCATCTTTGTCTCTTGTTTAGCACGAAGATAGATTTTGGCTGAACAAGCACCATACTATACAATAGCATGCTATACTATTTATTACATTAAATCACCCAATGCATTTCACTTACGTCTGAATTCAGACTGTGTACCAAACAAATCACAATACAGTAATTATTGTAAAAAGGTAAAGTTCCAAAAGCTTCAGTATGATCGGGGATGGATGTGTTGGGTTGTTGCCGGTCACCGTTTCCTTAAACATCACGAAATGCAACTGTACAATCACGAGTCCCAAATAGCCTCACCTGAGAAAGCCCTACTCACTGCATTCTCCTGGCGGAGGTGTTGTCTTTCCAAAGTGAGGATGAAAGGCCTATGTTCAGGGCCATAACCGGATCGGTGACCCCTGGCAGTTCACCTAGGGGAGTTGACTAAAAATCCTAAATCCAAATCTAACAAGAAGAGGTGTACAAACCACACTCACCCACATCCTCCTCGGTGTGCCAGTGATCACCGGCTTGTTTGGGCATCGAGGTGTATTGCGCATCTTGGACTCTTGACCCCGTCCAAATTGCGTATAATCCGATGAACTGTATAACGGCCCCCAATGGATTGCGGCTTTTGTACACCACTCCGCTAACTTGAGAGTCGGGCTTGGGTTAGTCAAAAGCTTCGTTTATGAATTCCCCAAGAAAATTCATCTGCCTTGGGCTGGACAACCTGACGGTATCTCGCCCACAAACATCAACTGAAGTCTATGTAAGAGTAAAAAGATCGGTAATGGTCTGTTTCCTTTTTGCTGTACATATTAGGACAGAGTAAACGCTCGACTAGTAAGCGTTTGTTCAGGGTTTGATCTCCTCATTTGCACGGCTCAAATGAAACTGCGAAGACCAATCGAAAATAGTTGAGGCTCACAATCCCACATTCACAACACATATGCTCGGTGAGCGCTGTTCAGTTGATGGCACCGCTAACCCAATCTGTTGTGTTACATCAGTAGGGCAAACGGTTTCCAAATGATGAGACACGCTATCAATGTGATCAATATGGCCAACATGTACTCAAAATTATAACTACCGCGTCAGGGGATACCAGAAACAGTGCAAATGACTGTTTAAAACATGTATGAAATTGATAACACAAGACCGACATCGTTCATCATGTTCTGTTTAAACCTGTTCTAAAATCCACAATCTTCCAAATTGGGGGCGTGGCTGTTTTTCCACCGACTGATAAAAGGTTTAAACATTGTTTATACATTGTGGGAGTTAGACAGTCTTGTTTTTCACTCAATTTGGAACAGAAGAACTTGGTGAATGGTATTGTACCAGTTATCAATGATCTTTTAGGCATGATGTTTTCATTATCACACAGTGGGTCTGTTTTTAGGGGCAAGGGGTCACGCGGTCGGGGGAAGGATCGTGCTGATCTCTTGTTATTTTTGAATCGGTGATCACATCCATCTCAAATGTGTATATTAGGGCTACACATTTTAACTTTTATCTCCTCAATGAGATCAAAATTTTGGGTGAATAATCTGCTTAATGATGACTTCTTTTCGAATAGATGAATATAATGATGATGATGATGATGATTCGGATGATGATGATGATGATGATTCGGATGATGATGATGGCGATTATGAT
>UZAN01045346.1:9582-29630 GCA_900618425.1 Echinostoma caproni
CGGGACTCCCCACTCTCGTCAAATACGGGGAGGATGAGGAAAAACCTGCGATGTTGACATTGAATTACGCTTCGATGTAATCCCTAGACTCGAACACGTCATCTGAACCTGATTGTGTGGATCCTGCCTATCCGGAGGGAGCTGACAGATGAACTTGCAGTGCCGCTGTGTAACCTGTTCAATGTGTTTCACATAAGGATGTTTACCTCGGTAGTGTCATTGTGCCAATACCCAAAGGCGTAGACAAGAGTGAAACTGGAAACTACCGATCAGTCAGTCTTACTAGTGAGTAAAATAATGGAACGACTGGTGACTGCACGGCTTCAGCAGTATTTGGCGTGTCACGGTCTTTTGTGCCACCAACAACACGGTTTCCTGCCGGGTGGCTCACTCCTCTCGCACCTACTCCTAGCCTGTGAATGCTGGACTGAGTACAAGGCCAAAGGACACGAACCTCAGGCGACGAATCAGAGCTACTCCGGGACTCCCCACTCTCGTCAAATACGGGGAGGATGAGGAAAAACCTGCGATGTTGACATTGAATTACGCTTCGATGTAATCCCTAGACTCGAACACGTCATCTGAACCTGATTGTGTGGATCCTGCCTATCCGGAGGGAGCTGACAGATGAACTTGCAGTGCCGCTGTGTAACCTGTTCAATGTGTTTCACATAAGGATGTTTACCTCGGTAGTGTCATTGTGCCAATACCCAAAGGCGTAGACAAGAGTGAAACTGGAAACTACCGATCAGTCAGTCTTACTAGTGAGTAAAATAATGGAACGACTGGTGACTGCACGGCTTCAGCAGTATTTGGCGTGTCACGGTCTTTTGTGCCACCAACAACACGGTTTCCTGCCGGGTGGCTCACTCCTCTCGCACCTACTCCTAGCCTGTGAATGCTGGACTGAGTACAAGGCCAAAGGACACGAAAAAGACATTATTTTCGTGGATTTCAGCAAGATCTTCGACAAAGTGCCACACATTCGTCTTCTGCGAAAGCTATTCAATCTTGGCGTCGGTGTGATCATGCTAAATTAGCTACAAGACTTCTTCACCGGCAAAATATTCTGCGTCCGTGTTGCCAGATCGATGTCTACATGGTATCCCGCCTCCAATGGAGTCCCCCGAGGGCTCTGTACTTGGTCCACTCATGCTAGTTGTTTATGTTAATGAATTGCTCGGTCAAATGTGCAGCCCATCCCTCATGTATGTAGATGACATCAAAGTCTGGCGTAAAATCGAGGGTTCGGAGGATTAGAGTACTCTAAAAAAGGATCTGAACACCCTGGCTCAGTGAGCGTACACATGGGCACTTCCAAACACCACCGCAAAGTGGTCACCTGCACCTGAGGCGTGTTGAATCAGAGGTTGTCTACAATTTCCAGAGAACCCCATTGCGCAAAATATTTTGCGAAAGAGACCTTGGAGTTGTGGTGACGTCGTCACTAAAGACCAGAGAAAACACCGATAGGGTCTGTGCCAGCGCGCGGAGTATTCTGGAGTCTATTCGGCGATCTTTCAGCCGGCTGACGATGAACGCTTGAGGCCGCTGTACGCTTTCCATGTCAAACCAAGACTTGAGTATGGTAGTGCGGCGACATACCCCTGCACGGCCGGTGAACTGGCTAAATTGGAGCGTGCAGAACGTGCTGTTTTTAGACTCGATGTTGAACTACGCAGGGCCAGCTATGAAGGTCGTCTATGGGCTACTGGTCTGTTACCATTGGCGTATCAGCGCCTCAGGGATATCTCGTCTGTTTGAGGAAGAACCTGAGAGGTGAAATGGGCCCGGATTTGCAGCAGCATTTGCCACTACGAACAAAGGAAAGCACAAGGGTGCACTTTCTCATGTGGCGTAAACTTGAGTCGGTTGGTCTTCCGTTAGTCTACCGACTCTCGAGGAGGTCAGAAATGCTCTATAATTCTCCTCCAACGGCTGTGGTGAAAGAAAAGACCGACGCTGCTTTCAAGCGGAGTCTGGATGCCCACCTTAATGGGCTACGGAGGAACAACCACACTTGATCAAACCTTCGACCCAGTGGTGACGAGGCTTTCACGGGTATCCTGCCCTCTGCCCTCAATACGGAAGACAGAATGCATGGTTACCCATGAGCAATCAAAAATCTAGGGGCTTATGATTAACTAACGGAAATTTCACAAAAGTCATGGTTGTTTGGTGCGAAATCCCAGTGCCCAAAACAACCGACGTCTGTGATCCTCCGGAAAATCAATAAAACGATCTATCTGAAAGCTGATGCATCACAGGAGCAAGACCACACCTGACCTGAGTTAGTCAGTTTGTTTATGAGAGATTGTACTGATTGAGCACGGACACAGGAGTGGCTTATATACAAACAAGGCTCACGATCGTAGGAACCATTCAGGCCAGTCAGGTAGGTTTTAAATTTGAGGTATACTTCAAAGATACAGATATAAAAATCGACAAATGTCTCTCGGGATTCTGTTTCACAGCTCACACATATTGTTCGACTGTTAGCCAGTTCGAAATTCACTTAAGCGCCTCAAAATACAATAACTGGCTCCATTAACACTGAAACAGAACAGCTTCGAATAACTCCGTCCACTGACGTGAACATAAATGCACACCAATAGTGAGGGTAAAAATTATAGAATGGAAGGTGGTGAAAGCTTCCGCGGAATAAGTGTTATTGATTTTTGGTCATTCCTGGTTTAAAAATTCACTGAAATGGCAATTTGTAAACAGGTAGTCGACGGATGGGTGTGTAAATAAATGGGAAGAAGAACGCAGTCCCTGCAATGAGGTAAATCAGTATGGTGGATGAAATAACTAGATTGTACAATCATAGATTATTTGTTCGATGGATGTTAATCAAATCATTGTTCGTGTTCTTTCAGTGACAGTATGCACGGTTGGACTGCAGAGTCATTGATTGGTGCGGAATACTGGCTGTTTATTGATCACATTGAAATTGAGTTGTGTAGCTCCCTGGATGGTGCATTGGATCATCACAGTGTCTCTCTCAACGTCAAGCTAATTTAACAAGATCAGTTTAGAGATAAAGCGACTTGCTAATCACCAATTACCGGCCTAAACTGTCAGGAATAAGCTAAAACTAAGATTCTTGAGGTCGATAACTAATTTTGAATTTGATTTTGTATCAGATCGATGCATGTTTGTCCGCCTGTGGGCCTATTTTGGTAAACTGATGCCGTGATCCCACCAAATCACTGCAATAAAGTTGCCTTGGCTTAGGAGTTTCTCCGAGGGAGATGTGGGAAATTGAAAACAAGAATTTGGATTAACACCGGCTCACAGTGGGGTAAAGAAAGATGCGCACTAAACCACCGCTTTGGAAGCGCTTCTTTCCACGCTAGAGAAAGCTGTAGAAGATCTGTAAGCGAACACAAGTCGCTCAGTTAAACTAAATTAATTGAAAGCGGCGTTAGTAGAGAAATCCCCTAAGGAGAATGACCGGGATGGGGCAATGGCTGGGTTTTATTAAGTTTAATAAAGGAAATCAGAAGATCCTATTATGCACCTTTCAATTAATTTTCGCTTGGTCTGCCTGCGGCAAAAGAATAAACTCTAAGACGGCTGGTAAAATCTCAGTTCTTTGGAAGAATATCACCGGATTTTAAGCCACTGCATACTTTGTGGACGACACCAATCAACTGATGACGATTGCGTTAAACTTTTGAGATGAAGTCAGGTCAGTTCACAGGACTGACGGCTGGTTCCAACGAGAGTCCATTTTCTTACGCGATCGAGCTCCAATGTTCTCGACGAGCTTCGACACAGAAACCCGAGTAGGAATGGTCAAAGTAAAGGCGAAAATGGACAAGTATATAGTAAAAACTGAGGAGAAAAATGAAACTGAAATCGCTAAACAGAACACACGAAAACACGCGGACTACCAAATGGCTACTTTGCCTGTCGTCGTATTGAACCTTTTGCTCACTTTTATCCAAACAACCACACCAAGTTGTGTTTTTCTCATTCTACCATAAGTTGCAGGTAGATGTGTGTGTTTGTGTGTGTGAGGGGTTCAAATGTTGCGGTTTGCATTATGGGGGTGGCCACGTTAATGACAATGAATACGGGGATTGAGATTTTCGTCACACGCCTAGAGCAGAATTAGTTTCGGCTGAACCTTGAAATTTAAACGATGTGAGGGAGAGGAGAACCACACTCTGATCATCTTGACGAATCACCAAATATACATAAAATAACTCCGAATCGATAGACAAAACTGTAGAAAAATATAAAGCAAAAACGCAGGATGAATGGCAATCAAAAGTCAACCGCAAAACTTGATGTCAAGGTTGTTAATAGGTTAAAAATGAAATGGTGTTCTAAAATTTAGTTCAGTTGCAGCTGTCACAGGCCTCTAAACTGTTTCCTAAATAATGGTCCGTTATTCACGTTAAAGCAGCGACCGTAACCCACGAGATGCAATTATTGAAAAGTGATTGTTCGGAAAGCAAACCGATGTAAGAACTATAGAGGTTGCATTGAACTCACCCCGTGTGTGGTTTGAGGGCATCTGTTGTTGTACCATGTCTGCTTCCAAGCGTGATGTAGTACGTTGTTTAATAAGCATTGCTAATTGTTTTCCACTTCTGCCGAGTCCATGAGCACTATCCGGCCTGGTTGAACAGTGGAGTAATTAAGACCATTAACAGCTCAATCGTTTCACACCTAGTGGAATCAAACCACGTAATTAATGTGACCGAGGTGTTTCGACTCCTCTACTTGGTTCGCACCCACCGATCTAAGAGGATTAGGAGTCGCATTTTGGCCACAGCGGAAGCGATCGGAATCCACCTACATAATCCTCCCCCCGCGCTATGCTCCCAAAAACAATTCGTAAGAACACTCAGTCTTCCGTGGCCAACACCACACACGAAACAGCCATCCTCCCATCCACCCCTAACGACCCGAACCAGTGCGCATGTGTGAGGACCAAAGTGTGAGCAACATCCGATCATGGAACTGGAATGTTGAGTATCTCTTTTCCAACTTGTCTTGATTTATCCCCTCTTCTAAACAGTTTGACATAAATTGTGATGTATTAGCCTGTAGAAGAATCATCGCAAACGAGCTTGTTCACTACTTTGTGTTCTCTCACAATGGGTATTGATGGTATATTCGGACGATTATGGACTTTTCAGTTACCTGGAGCGTAAAATCAAATTTACACTGGGACCAGCTCATCGAACAGTATACCGAAGAATGTCTTATAAGAATGAAAATCAGGAACGTGAGGTGCTATCAAAGGGTATCGAATGTAAAATTATCCGCCCTCACTCCTCACCAGTATTGCTGACTCAAAACATCTGATGATACCCATGGCATCTGTGATCAGTTTTAAGAACTGACGCACGTTACTGTATAGGATATTTTTTAATGCCGGCGATAGAATAACTATTCGCACAACCTCATTCCGCATGGTTTTTTCCATTGATTTGTTTGTGGTTGGAAACTGCACGTGGCGATTGAAGATGGATAGAAAACAGCTTTATGAGAAAGTGGACAACAGTGTGAGTTTGTTTGAATACCATATGGGCCATAAAATAAGCAAGTTACTTTCAAGTGACTGTTGCCTCACATCCTTGAGAACCTGTCATTGTCAGCTCGGCTGGCAATGAAACGTTTGCAAACAAACTGCCAAGCTCGGCGGACAGCCTAAATGAATTGTTGTGTTATTTTCACGGACGCCAGCAGGACATGTTCGTCAACCGGAGAGAATTGTAAAAGTGATTCATCTCAAATGCTAGATGGCGTGTGATACGATAACCTGTTTGAGTCACAACTTTGGAGAAGATTTTTTTCGTCCAAGTTTAAGTGCCAATGGAGATTATTTTGAGGACTAGTAGGATGTGAGTCGAAGGTTTTGTTGCAGTTTGTTAAGAATACCGCTATCTTGTAGAGAGTCTAAAAGGAATTTAAGTGGCGATCTTCAACAGGCGGAGTTGACATGAATCTCGAATCAGGAGTCATGAATCGCAACTGGAAAACGGAATCCTACTGGTAATCGCATGCCAAAACCTCCCATCACCGGGGCGCAGCAAGAAAGTCACAGAATTAGTGGTTCAGTTTATTGGAAGAAATTTAAATGACTGAATAGGTATCAACCAATCATCTCTTTATGATCTCTTCGTTCCACGGCTTCTGGCTGAACCGCATAGCTTCTGAGTGTTCGATACTATTGGTCTGTGGTTCATTGCTCAGGAACCGGGTCGCATAGCCTCTTGGCTGACGTTATCATGCAGGGTTGAACCACCACAATACCAGAGCTAGAGTTGGTTTGCAAAGAAATCAAAAAGAATTAGGGTAGTAAGCTTGGATTAGCCCATTCCATTGTTAAGAGGCACCAGACACTCTTGATGTTCTGGGTGTGGATTTCACTCCTTGAGAGTGCCTGGTACCCCTTAACAATCGAATGAGCTAATCCAAGCTTGCTACTCTAAAATTGATTGAGCCATTCGCACAACGTGATGACCGTTGATGGCGTTGTTCAGGGAGGGGTAAGGGTTTGAAGTGCCAACCAGAATGTTCACAGTTTGAGTCCTGACGGGGACAAAATGTACGCACTGTTGACAAGTCCCAAACAGGACAAAATAACTGTCCAGTGCTCTCTGTCGGTTATTATAAACGTTTCTATCGCATGTAAAATCAAAAAGACAACTATTACCGGTGGAAAATGTCTAACAATATCCGAACTCCACGAAAGTTTTATTGTGGCTAACGACATAGTTTTTGAAACAGTTCTATCACAACCATTTATTCGAAAACTGTTGGAAAACAACTATTCGAAAAAGCTAGGTGTGTATCCATGAATGCCGAAAAAAGTATTCAACGCATTAGAAGGAACTTCTGGTGACTGTGGAGGCATTGGACAAAAGGAGTACGTATCCGATGGCAAACACAGACCGATCTAAATCCCCTGATTTTTCTGTTGACATAGCAGGATCCGAGAGAACGAGAGACACGATAGGCGCATAATCCACAGGAGTTACCATTTATGATAAAAAATGAAATGGAAAAAGACATTGATAAACCAGTTATGCGGTCATATTCGATCTGGTACGAGCCCATCTGCTCCTAAGCCGGTGCATCCACCAGTCTCGAGTGATACCCGAATTCATTTGCCCGTAAACTTCGCACGGACCGTTTGTGAACAACTTTAAAAAAAACAAAGCTGGAAGCAGTTCTGCAAAAGAAAAAATGAGTTGCTGAAATCCACTATATTTGAAACGTGACTATATGGTAGTCGAGGTGGCCGTGGATCACGGCTTTAAACTTGTACCACTTTTATTTATCCCTATTGGCCTTTAGGTCAAGCTGATGAAGCGGTCACATTGCGGGCTATACGTGGGACGACAGCATGCTATCGGACGCAGGGGAGGGAACCTGCGAAGACCGAATTCCAACCGCGAAGCTATACCCAGTATTCTCAGTGGCCCGTAACCCAACACAACAAATCAGAACACACGCGAGATATTGATGATCGGAACCGGGTTAACGATTTGTTGAGTGATCGTGAGAATATATCCATCGACTGAATGATGGCCTAAAACTAGGTCAAGCTGGCTCACTGACGAAATGGATTGGAAGGGTATTAGTTAGTCTCTGTCATGAATAACTGCATCACTCGGTTGAACGATCAATGGGAGCGGATGGGCGAATGCGTTCGCAGCAGAACCTTTCGGATCAACGCAGTTTTTGAACGTCATAAATTAAAGCAGACCTGAATCTACAGTAACAGGGGGCGGCAAATGTCAAAAAGTGATAAATCGGGTCATTTATTGTTATAGGAAGTGGGAATGCAGGTTTCCAACACAATCAACAAACCACTAGCAGATGGATGAATGCAAAGTATTTGCCGCATCGTTGTACCAAAGCAGAACATTTTAGAGGAGGGGCTAGTTTGGTTGAAGCTTATGAGTAGACCGAAGTAACAATAGATCAGAAGAAAAACGAAGTCACCGCACCGGGCCTGGCGTGGTGGACGGAAATATAGCCCGGAAGAAAACAACCCGAAACGAACATGTAGACGGCATGAGTGCGATAAACAATCTGCAGCTTACTGTAAAGACAATGCAAGGGTATTACAACCACAAGACTATCGATCGATATGCTGTTCTCAAATATTGAACCAACCCAGCAGGACCAGAGCAAGTATGAATAGAAATGCCAATCACGAGGGTTTGGCCGAAACTCTCAGAGAGAAGTCAATGATATAAACTATGCACAATTTTACAGTGAGTTTGAGAATAAGCTGTTTGTAACGGAACGTGGTTTTGAATTTGACTGGTGTACGCTTATTTGCCAACCGGTCTTCTCTCGCACAACAGCACACTCACGCATTCTAGGCGAGTGGTCCCGGAACCAAAAGCCCCAAACAGTCAGTCAGTGTCTTTGATCAAGTTTCGAGACTACATGTGACTATATGAGCTGATGATTATACGTGATACCTGAAGCTAATTCGACCACAATCGACGGACCTGGTGAGTTATCTATTTCTGCTGACATTGTATCTACAGTAGTAATGTCTGATGTTGCATTGTTTTTCGAGTTGTGAGTGGTTCTCAACCGGTTCGATTATTCCGTTTGGTTACTGGGCTTCAGAAATATGACCCTGTTTGTCGCTCATTATAATTCTCAATTGTGTTTGTTACTTTAAATTGCTCTGTTCGAGTTTTTTTTGTTCTCCAGTAAAAATAATATCATTTGATAGCGAACTTGTTACAATAACGGCCGCTACTTATAATGAAAGTAACTTCATCCGCTTCTCACAGAATTGCTACCACAAATCCATGAGCAACAGTTATACCTAAAACAATAATCATTGGAAAATAATGACGTCTGCGGCTGAATTTGGTATTTTTTACACACTGATTCAGCCGACGCATTAGATCACCTTACCAAATATTTAAAATGTCTTGCTTCCTTCTTTTTTCGGTCGCAAGGAAGACACAAGGCAATCGGTTCTACTCTGCGCAACCCAAACATTCAGGTCTCAAATGGACTAAGCCCACCGTTCTGGACAATGAATTATGACCAAAAATGCCAACAGACTGAATTTCATATAAACTGAACTTTTGCTTATCAAGCGAACACCAACTAATGAACCGCTATTTTGTATCCTTCTTCCTGCCTCTCTGTGTCGTGGACTTCAGCAGACAGTTACCAGTGCCATTCCGTGGTTTAGCCATGTTTTTGTTTCCGGATTCCTGGTTCCTGAGTCGTGATATGTGTCTATTCTGATTATTACAAGTACATACTCCGCTTTCCCTATTAGTGCAACTCAAGTGAACCCACACATACAACAAGGGGTTCACATTTGGTGAGCCTAACGAACATAACAACAGTTTGCCCAGGATTTTACTTTGAATTCACTAAAAAAGTATCTCTGAATGACGAGCATGACTGCCATTGTGTACTTCAGAATTATCCGTTTCTAACTTGATTTCAACAACTGGCCCCTTTGGACACGACGATATGAGTCATTAGTGATGCTACGTAGCACAATAATTAGGTTGCTTTCTTTCGTCAGAGATTTGGCGCCCTTTATATGCAGGGACATTTCATTATAATGGAAAATCAGAGGGGATAGACAAGTCATTAGATGTTTTAGCCCCACCGGTTCTCTGAATCTGAATTTACCCATTACGGTGATTTAAAATGAACCACGATTCGTCTGGACAAACAATGCGGCTGTGTTGCATCACAAGTAACGTCCAAGTCAAACCTGGTTACCAAGTAAGATTTGCTCAGAAAGCTTTGATTGACGGGATCTCAGTCGTTTTTCATTCATTCAACAACGAAGTGTTCATATAAATGGGGTCTAGGAGGTTTCATATCTTACGAGAACTAATCCGGATACGAAACAACTTCATCTGTTCTCAATGGCGTTCTCCTGTCCCTACCTGATCTCATTACTCACGTTCATAAACAAATTGATGTAAAACACGGTGCAAAGACTTGTTAAAATTACAGAAGTAACATGTCTGAAACGTCAGGGGAAGAAATATGCAATATACTATTTGTTTGGATCATGAAAAACACCTTTTACTTAGGTTTAGTGTTTAAGTTGCTATTGTGTATCACTTGATCATCATGAAGTGAATTAACGGGAGAAGGCCACGTATTATTGCAACGAACTTTACCTTTCAGTTGAAGAGGTGAGTGGTTTGTGACAATTTTATTGACCCTAGGTGTACTCAACCGATCGACTGATCATTGAGCAATCCTAGAGTACGACAACTCTACTCTTGTAATTAGTTTGCTTCGGAATATCGTGATCACTCGTTATCTATGAGCGTATTTATTTCTGGCGAATACATACATTCTGACTCTCGTACTTCTTTACGATCAAGGAAAAGGCGCTCGTTGGGATTTTACAAATTGTCATACTCAGCCTAAAGGTACGGTCGTTATGCGGGCCCCTTGCTCAGTCCTCAACAGTACGGCACAAACAAGAACACCTACAGAGTATGGAAAGCAGATTGTAATCTATGATCGTGGTACGACGTGCGTATACCGGGAACGATATGAGAACGATACGATGGAGTACCAATCAGATTACATCACTGACTTTCCAAGTGGTTGATAGTGAAATCGTGCGCTATCACTACCACTATCATCCAATCCGGAAACAGACCGCCCTTGGCATCGTCAGCACACATGTTTTATGTAGCGCAGGCTGGTGCGCTGTTTGATGAGTTCTATAGAGTCCGTCATAACACAACCATGATCAAATTTCACAAGATAACTCTAGTCATTTTTATATACGCCACAGTTTCCTGAATTCAACAAGTAGGGAGCAATCTGGACCCATGAAGTCAGTAGCGAAACACTCAAAAGCGCAATTTCAACATAAATGCAAAGGCTAATTCGGTCGTATGTTTGGAGTTGAAGATGTTTTCATTGTATACATTATTTATTCTATTTGATTTCTCCCAAGAAGCTAACCGGTGCGATTCCTACCTTCCTCATGGTTCTCGGTATCGTGAAATCCGGTTGTTGTTTTGAGGATACAGTTCTGATTAGAACCACTACCGGTGCATGTGGGCCAAACAAAACAACCACCACCACTACTTGGCGTTATAACGAGAAAACCACAAGATTTACTAAAGTTACAAAAACGACAGATGGTCTGCACTATTATTGTTGTTCTGTTTGTGTCTATTTTTACATTGTTTTGCTTTGCATCTTGACCTTTGGGAACGAGTGCAAAGTTAAGGGAGTGACCTGTAAACTGTTCAATGAAGCTTTCCATCTGGCTGGAATTAAGCACAAGGACTTTATGGCTTAACCGTTAAGGTGCCTTTGGGTAGAGAAGTTTCCCCTAGAACAAAACCCCATGACATTACAGTAGCACATAACAGAATCTCACTGGGGTAAATAAACCAACGCAATAAATAGGTTGTATAAAGAACAGTTGTTAAACAGTGCTCCCCGTTTCAAATTGATTTTAGTCACGTTTCCAAAAACAACCGAAAAAGAGTATCAGTTGATGGTCGTAGGCTCAAAAAGGGTTCCTTTTGATGTGTATTATATATATCCTCTGAAGCATCGAGTTGATGTGCTCTAATCTTGTGCCATAAATTTGATCCATAGGGGGCAGGAACGGCTAGATCAGGCAAGCGATGATGAGAAAACCGATTTTTCTTTTCTTTTGGCAACCATTATGTTAAAGCGGTGAATTGCATCAGAACTAATGCGTAGTCAAACTGAATGCTGGTTGTCCAAGAGGACCTGCAATTTCCTACTGAGCAACGCCCACTGCTATATAGCGTTCCATTTGAATTGGAACGCTATGTTGCTGTTCTTTCAGAACTGTACCAGAAGTTGGTATTGGACAAGAAAAGAAGGTTGTCTGTGTGGAGCTTAAGAAGTCAATCGCTGTTTGCTGGCAAGACCGAGTAGGAAAGCCGTCTAGGATGGAGATTGGGATGTCTGAGCAGTAGCTTGCTAACCACTGGCCATCCCGTTTGATGCAATGAGCGGCACGGTCCTGATTGTCTCATTTGACGACTGATGCAGTATGGAGTTCTTTATAGTTTGTGTACGCATCAAAGTTTAATGGACGGGTGCTGCTATGGTGCCCAGTCACCAATCAGGAGAATGAGTACACAGAGTACACAGTTCAACTGTGCATATATACCATTTCAAGCATTCTGGTCTGATAAGAAGTGACAGCAAGATAGCCATTGCTGTCGGTTTGCTGCCATGACCTTCAGTGTCTCCAACCACGAGGTTACGAAGTCTTTTGAACCCCAAACCGGAAGATAACAGACACCTACCCTACCTAATCGCTCTGTGCATTTCTTCATGTCTCGTCTCCCAGTCATCTTCTGGCCTCCATGTGGCTTTCTCCAGTCTGCAGGGGCCATACCAAATAAGGCGCGCTAAGGTAGACGACCGCAGCGGGTAAAGGAAAGTGGAAACCCATTGACTTGGACCGATTACTCCCTCAGCACGGTACCGACTGAGACCGCCATTTGAGACAAACCGCAACCTGTGAAACCAGGCGACTGGTCTTTGTCTGAACCCAACCCCTTGGCCCTCTAGGAATGATCAGATCATTTGATTTGACAAAAGCCATCCTGTGTAGCTCATTCAACTATAGAGGTGCACAAGCTAACACAATACGTGAAGTGTACTATCGTTTGCTAGGGCAACAAAAAATGATCATGTTGCAGATTTAGTGGTATTCAAAAGTTCTATATGGATCTATCTTGTATGTAGTTCAAATTTATCAGTGCGACGTTATCTACCCGTAGTACTCAAAATGGATATAGATCACCGATCCGGAATCAGGAATTTGGAATCGTATTCAATACTGATTTTCACAGAATCACACCTGTGATCATGTGTCGAAGTCTAGCATCACGAAGGCCATTGAAATGTTATAAATCCACAAGACGGTACCGGAACGAGGATGGTCATTTATTGTGATTGTCAGGGTAAATTTGCATACATACAACAAAACGTATCATTTGGAATGAGTCGTCAGAATTCCCGCACGCACAAGGGATAGTTAATAAAACCATCCATCATTAGACGTGCATTCTCTTAGTTACCATACAGCGATTCGCTCCACCAGGTCATGCCCATTTTTGACCGTTGAGGGAAACCGCCAATCGCATCCTTTTGCGAACTTCACACAAATGCGAGTAGCACCTTACAACAGAAATAGTAGTTTACTTTAGTGGAAGAAATCAACGAGATCAAGTGTAAATCTCATTGTCCAGGCAGAGGTTGATTAATAACCTGCTTGTGTACTCTTCGTCACACACCTGTGTGAACCTGATTGGTCAATACTATTGGCCAGTATTTTGTTGTCCAGAGACTGGAACGCGTCGCTGCCGCGTCGGTGTTATCTCAGAGGCTTGAATCAGAGATGTATCTCATATAAAACGTACATAGCGGGCACATCTAAGGCTGAACAACTGAGACAACATCCAAAATGAGTGAGATATGAGTGAACACCAAACGTCCATGAAGAAAAATGTTCGTCTCAGTATTTTCGTCTCAGGTATGGGATATATGTCTTTTGAAAACGGAATCTTCATCTTGTTATACTGTGTACGAAGCCAAAATAGAGTACAAAAGTAAATGTGTGGAAAACAGTCACGGAAACATCCAGTGGATGGGAGAAAAAATGCATAGGCAGCATAGCGACGGGTTCATGCGGATACTTTGCCTCAAACCTATGGAAAACATTACCAGAAAATAAAAACAATTTGGGAGCTTTCGGATGCCCTTAATGAGAGATTTTATCAAATATATTGCAGTTGATATCCGAAAGTGGAGCGAAGTTGAGAAATTTCACTTCCAATTCAAAGCAATATTGCTTAGTAGGAAATTTATCCGAAGTTTGATTGCACCCATTTGTTATTTGGTGAAACTGCTGGGATAAACTAATAGTATGGATCATTTCTTTTTTAAGTAGAACCTAAGGAATAAAGCAATCAATCGTAATTTAGCCATATTGCATCTGAAGATGACTTCGCAGCACCTCACAAAACAGGAAATCTAGATCACAATGGCTACACAAGCATTAACTTTAGGTCGGACATTGCGTCTTGAACCATGCAAAGAGATTAAGAAACGTCAAACTAAGATGTACATGGGGCTTATGTGTTTTTGGTGCATCTAAAGAACAGCTTGGTTCACTCTTCAAAGTCGGTTATCAGTAAGATTTATTTATAACATGAGCTGCTCATCAAAAGTGAGATAGTAGACGTGCAGTTTTGAATGAAAGCCTCAATCACTGGGGTGAGAGCATCAGCATTTCATCCGGTTGTTCGGATCGATTGAACTCTGAGACCAATATGACGCTTTTTATTAAAAGGATTCTCTTGGGTCGCTACTTTTGATAACAGGTGAAATACAAGCTTTCTACCCCATTATAAATAAACAGAATGATTTTGATCAGGTTATTTATTAATTAATTATTTATTTGCCACCTTCAGAAGCGCTCGGCTCACAGAGTCGTGTTGAATCACAGTCCTAGACGAAATCATGAACGGTTTAAATCCAGAAGGATGCCTTTTTCGGATCGGGCTGCTGTCTATAACAACTTTGATGTTGGCTCAGACCATATGCATGACTCAGTTTTCTCCTTAACTGATTGGCTAATCTAACACCTAACGATTGCTTGTACACCCCTAAATTTGCCTTCATCCCTGATGCACTCCAATGAGAGACTATCGGTTCCCTCAAAACTGATCGAGAACGTTTCACGCTGTGCTGATGTAAAGGCTAGTTTTCATACCAAAAATCGTGATTGAGGTAAATTGGAGTTTGTACAATCGGTTGACCTGAAAAGATCTAAGATCTGGCTGTGAGTCGGTCCGTGAGCAAATCAGATAAACTGAACCAAGCTTGGTATTCAGTTTGACACATAGTCACTTTACTCTTGCCAAAGATAAGTGAATTCAAAAAGGGGTGAGCTGAGTGATAAATTTCAAAAAACGTTAGGAATTTTTGAGAAATTTCGACGATTGACGACGAAGGACTAAAAAAGCATTATTCATGTTTTAAAGTTTAGTTTTAGCATACGGACCTTCATTGCTTGAGTGTAACATGGTATATTTAAGTGCGCTTTAAAACGAGAACTGTGAAATCAGCATGAATCAACCCGTGACACCCTAGTAAATTCATTTCATCGGGAAACATGTCTGTTCGTTACCTCTTTTGTCCACGGATGGGATATGTAAGTAAGAAAGATCAGTAGTGCCCATATACGTTCTATTGAACAGGAAATCATCAAGTTGCCCAGTCAGGCATCACCCAGCCAAGATAAAGATACGCGCGTTGGCAAGACATAAAATCAAACAGGCATGTTAGTATTGTCTGGCCATCAAGGTCCCAGAGACGGTTTTCATACGTGTGTACCTGACCCGTCTTACCACCTTCGCTAAAACAGCCCTGATACCGATGACAAATTTGTGGAATGTTTAGATTCCGGGGTTGGCTATTTGACAATTTAGAAGACTGCATCAATCGTGGGTTCGTGATCACGTTTAACCATACGCCTAAATTGCTCGTGCAGACCAGGCTATTTCAAGGTCACCTCGGCCATATCACATCCTTACGCGCGTAAACGCGAGAGCCTAACATGCAATTTGAATCATGTTAAGACTAAGCGGCTAGATGAATCAATCCTTCATGATGTCAGTATTTGTTTGTTTGTTTGTTTCTTTATTTGTGTGTGTGTGTGTAATCGGTCAAACACTGGGTGGTCGGCTAATTTCGTTGCCGCGATCTATTAGTTTTTCCATCATTTCTCAACCGTCCTATAGAGCTCTTGATTTCTAAAACTCGGAAGTCATAAAGTTATTAAATAGTTGGGTTTGTAATCCTTTCGTCAACGCGGAATCATAAAAGACAGTATGAAAAAATTTGGACAGTCGAATGATTTTGTGCGGCGTCTCAGCTCTGGAGCCTTGCAACTATGCTACAAGCAAACACATGCTATCAGTTTGAAAATCACAGATCGCTTACGAAATCCAAAATGATATACAAAAACATGCCGATTGAACGCTCAACACAAACAAATCAAACAGAACTGGTATTTCGAAACTAAAACCCTGGATCAGTCATAAAAAACTGCATGTGTATTGATCAAATTTTGTCCACAGATACTTTGAAAAACGAAGCGATAGCTTTATTCTATGGCCAAAAATCTGATCTGAAAGGGCGAGACCTAACAGATAATAGTAATATTCCAGTGGCTATGATTAGGAAATCGGTTTTTCACAGCTGGGAGAGAAAGAACTCAGCGGCAAGAACCTTTGATGTCTATTTTGGTAAGTGTTTGTAATGGTCAGGTTAGATACAATGAAAATTAGAAATATAAAATTTATTAAATTCGGAAGGTTTTCACAGGGTCCAAATACAAGGTTTCACCGATCTTGGGAGCGCACTCTTTCATTGAACTCAACCGGTCAAATTGTCCTCTAAGCGAACTAGACAGAAGACTTAACTTTAAATGTGAGTTTCACTTTAGTAAAAGCGATATAAATAATGCCGGTGCTTCGAGGAGCATCTTCAGAAGCTAACTGCGGAGGAGGCTGATGCAGCACAATCGCGAATCACAAATTCCGTGTCAGTAAAAGCCGCAATCTTTCAAATTAACAAAATATGTAATTTGGACAATTTTCGCAAAGACCGCTTGATTGCCATGATCAAACCCGAAAAATAAACACAGTTATAGTGCTCATTCATTGACAGACTATGGCTAGAAGGGACGCGAACATCCAGATGAGCGGCCCCTGTAGTGACATTATTTTCAGTTTTCAAAGCCATTCCCCTCATTTATGTAAAGACCCTATTTCGTTTTATTACCCTCTGTTTCGAGATCACATATGACCTCGAATATAGCACGGTTTTCGGTGAGTTGTATCGTGCGCTTAGCTCTTTCCACCGCAGGTCACATTACACTACTAACGCTCGTACCGGACTTTGTTTTCGGTCCGTTCTCTCCTTGGGAAACCTCGTGATACACCCGATCGATAGAATTAGTGAACGCGTTTTTGCTCAGTCCGTCCTAGGTGCTAAACCTCACAGTAGAGCCCCAAAACAAACTTCTGACAATATCAAATAGAGCGCAGGCAACTGTTATCACATTTTGCAGAAAATTGAAACCCAATGTGTGTTTTCATCTGAGCCCCTCCTCCCGCTCAAACAAAAAAACAAGCTGGTTTCTCTGGTCCTATTGAGATCCATAAATCGAATGCCCTTGTGAGACCGATTTTCGATTAGTCTTCAGAACACAAGTCAGCAGACATGCTCGTTTTCCGTGTTCAATCAAATGGCTAAATACCACACAATTTATAATGAAGAGCCTTCCGACAGTCTACTGGGTTGAGAAATTAAAAAGCGCTACCATCGGGCTACTTCACCGTTTGTCGTTCTGAGGCGCTCTCTTGACCGTTGAAATGACTGAAGAGGTAGAGTAATAATTTCGAAATCCTGGTTAATTTAGTGATAATGGTAATACTACTTATTATTAGTGGTCACAGTCAGCTGATTGGAAAAACTGTTTGGTATGTAGTTTATGGTGTTACATCGGTGAAGAATAAATGCGTTTTTACGGCAGATTTTACAGTAAAAACGCGCCTTGATTCAAAGCAAAACCAAATAACCTCAAAAAGTATTCCGCCATTGTTGCAATCTCCAGAGTGAATAAATGCATAAATTCATGTATCGAATGTGCTATTTTGGTTTCATTGGTATCGATCGATACAAAACTCGATTTGGAATCTTCGACTCCGTTTAGGGGATTCTCTTTTTGTGAAGTGGAAACGTCATTCTCCAAAGCTTTCAAAAAAAATGCGTAGATTCTTTCTAAGTAAACACAAGTAATTAGGAGCAAAGTTAATGCGATTCCTTGGTATGCATTTCCACCAGTCAAAATGTTATGTAGCCACTTATTTTATCGCTTATTTTATTTGTCTTCCAAAGATTGTCTCTTATGACGAGCATAAATCATAGAATAAAATCCCATATGAACCCAGGTAGTCTGTCGATAATTATATGCTTTTAGCAGGATGGGCTTTATATAGTTCCTCCTATGCAGGAATATACTGATTGATTAATTTGCCACGGTGATAAGCCAGTGACTGCATATAGCCGGTTTGAAATATCTAATTTTAGCCCAGTGGTGTGCATATCTCCCCTATTTCACTTTCCGCTTTGCCAGGGTTTTGTCAATTCCACGTGAATTGCGTATTGGAACCGTACACAGACGCGGGCCAATCAATGAAAACCCACATTTGTGAATCTGCGACCTTGTACAATTCAATAACTCGACTCTATCCACAAATGATTTTATTCTGATCTAGTCTGGGACCTGGCAAAAAACACCGTCATACCGGTTCTGGAAACAGGGCGCGATCGGGACATTTTGAATGTCCCTCATGTGACCGGGTCTAGTGACGTCATTGTGTGTTTCTGTCTCGAAAGCGGAATGGTTGGTATAACAGGCCTAGTGTTACCTAATCGGTGTGCGTGTGGGAATAACGTATTTTTGGCCGTGGAAACTACACCGTTTGCTTCTGCACTTTACCGCCCACATTCGTCTTCGATTATTAGCGTAATACACCCCCGCTTTCAGATACATGAACACACACCTTTCTTGCCTATTAGATAAAAAATGCCAAATTCAACCACGTGGCGAACTACGTCAAACCTCCCTATCATGTCTGTCCGGATCGATGTTAACTTGTCCAGTCATTCGAATAGTATTGCCCTAATGCGAACAAACGACTTTAGTCGATAGTCCAAGTATGTGAATCGGACTTTGGAAACAAATAGATTCTTGCGCTGTGGCAAAAGCGTGTTTCATGGCACCAGTATTTTACCCTTGTCCAATGGTTTGGCAAACATTCTGCGTGCATAACAAGGCGAACGCAGTGGCTACATCTTTACCAGATTGAGGGGGAATTATATTCAGTTTTGGAGTTTGAAAAAGATAACCCTATGCACAACATATCATTCAATTACTTGGCAATCAGTCCGATCCAAGTAGAAAAGTACACAGAAGTTAAGTAAATAAAACACTTTAAGTCTTACGGTGGGGATGAATATTCTACGTTAGTGAAAATCGGAAGGTATAAACATGGAGCTTGACGTAATACTGTCCACATCAACGATTGAGAAAATTGGGCAAAGTTTGATTTGAGGGCTTTCAATGACAAAGTTAGCGTTAGTGAGAAAGGTACAATATTGCCGAGGACACATGTTTTAGTGCTTGCAGCTATGCGCCTATACTTGGAGAGAGTGATAAATGTGTAGATATTTTTCTACGATGTTAGTCAAGAGGGTGAGATGAGTCTAGAAGTATCCCGGCAGAAAGTTTCTTGCAAGCAATAAAGTGCTGTAAAGTAAAAAAACGCTGCATAATATGTTGGCGAAATATGCCACTGTGTCGACATGAGTGGATCTACATATGGGTTTGGATATTCTTTTTGTAAGAAGACCTGGAAAGATAACTGGGGATGCATAAAGCCAGTGCAGAGGAATGGGAAAGAAGATAAAACGTTTTGCGGATAATGTAAAAGTGAATTTCCTGAATTTGCGAAATGTCTCTGTGACCTTCATACCGCCTGCGTTTCGAGGGGCTAATTGTCGAAATTACCATATACAGGTTTGGTAGAAATCCCACCCCCTTGCCAAATTGTTATAACCGCATCGGATTTTCTCGACGCAAGCTTCTCAAGGATCGTCTTCCGGTGACGTTTCTCGTCCAGATAGTGAAATAAAACACAACTGGAAGCCCGTAGGAATTCATTTGTTATACAAAAACCGTGGTTATTTATAGGGAATAAAGACGACAGGAAAGTACACCTATCAAACGATTGGTTGAATGGATTTATGTCAACGTCTTGGTTGGCTAGCGGTTCCGACCAACCACCTACTTACGGTTATCCTTGTTTCGATTGGTTCTTCCAGCGCAAAGCAGTTCTCAGGGAGCATGCTGACTCCCTGACACAAACAAACGTCAAATGCAGTCATGGAAGAAATATAGGTAGTGAACATGAAGG